>JAOTQH010254216.1:0-11683 GCA_025631255.1 Cornus kousa | reverse complement strand
ATAAACAATCGGTTTTGATTATAAACAATACTTCTCAAGCAATCTTTATTTAATGGCCATTTTATTTATCTCTTTTGATTAATTTTAATTTGGTTTATGTTGCTGCTTGCAAATTTATTGAATAAACAATTGGTAGGGAGGGTGTTTTTTGACTGGATAGATAAATCGGACAAAAAAGTAGCGAAATTATTTTATTTTTGTTTCCTTTCAAAAATTGTCTAATTCTGTCATTTTTCTTTAATGATATTAAATGGTATGGAAAGAAAATGTAAGTTTCTTAAAATGAAGAAAATAAAAGTCAATTAATTAATTACCATAGGATTAAATGCTAAGGCTACAATTAAAAGTGAATATATAATTTCATTTTATATATCATATCCTAAACCTAAATCAAGTAAAGTTATCACGTGCCCCCTTTCTTTCCCCCTTTCTTTCTTTTGTTCTTTAAATTCCTTAAATTTCTTTTAAAAAACGTTAAATTTTCCTTTTCAAATATATCTCAATTTTTTATCCTTTCAAATATATCTCAATTTTCTTTACTTTTTTTCTTCTTAAAATTCTTATTATTTTTTTGCGTGTTATATCAATGTTAGTTGATTTTTTTTTTTAAAAAAAAAAAATTACCTCCTCTGAATTAAAATAAAATAAAAAGGAAATCAACTTAAACCGATAAACCAAACCGAATCAAACCAGTTTTTTGCGGTTTGGTTTAGTTTGGTTCCATTAACATTATGGTTTAATTTGGTTTCAAAAATAGTGAAACCGTTATAAATTATTTGGTTCCAAAATACTCTCAATCCGGTCTAAACCGGGGTGAACCCCTAACACATACCAGTATTCTTTTTCGGTACTATTCTTGAGCTTCATAATCATTTATTATCACATAAATAAAGTGAATTTCAATCTAAAGTGTATGGTAAGAATTCAAGTTTCAAAAAGAGAAAAGTGAATGTATGAATAAAAAAAATAAAAATAAAAACACCTAAATTGGGGTGTTTTATTTCTTTGGCATATTGTAAAAGTAATTAAAATTTAGAATTCATTATAATGACACCCTTGAGTGGTACTATTTATCTAACCGGCATTTGAATGTAGTATGATCAATTATTAGTGAGACACAAATAAAAAGATTAATTGTACAAAATTATTTAATAATTAGATAATACTTAAGTCCTTACCGAAAAGTTCCACAACATATTTAGCATTGACGTGAACCAATATTATATGATATATCCAAGCCAATTACAACTTGCCTCCACAAGTTGGGAAAAAAAAAAAAAAAAAAAAAAAATTCTATACGCAATAATTTTATGTTCTCCCTTTCCCTTAATTATCTGCTAACTAGAGATGAGCCAACCAGCTCATTCCATTTGAAATGAAAAATATTACAGTAGTATTATGTTTGGGAATCCGTGTTTTGAATTTGGGAATGGAGAAAATTTAACTAAGGCCGCCAAATATTTCTTGATAAATGATTGTTTTAAGCCACTGTTAGATCTCCAGTCAGTAGCAGCAATCAGTTGCTTTAAAAAACGCGTTGCTGAATATAATATTAGTAAAGGTGCACTTTCTTCGTTGTCGAGGAGAATCACCTTATTAACAGTTGTAACTTGTAAACAAATAGCAAGCCAGTGTCCATCAGTTCAATCTTATTGGTAACAACCGGAATTAAATCCAAAGCCAACATTCCATTACTAATAAAAATCACTCACTGTTTGCAGTTGAAAATTTCAACTTGAAATGTACTGACACTATATAACAATATTTTGATCAATTCTCTTACATATTTCCAACCATTGTGTAGAAAATGGTATTCTACAATACTGCAAACATTTCTGCCAAAGCACGAGACATTAGACTCGTATTAATGCCAAAGATTTGAAGAAACCATGTAATAATCTGAGTAAAATCAAAAGCAAAGTTACTTCAATCCATCGTCACCCCATAAAATGCAATGTTTTAACTCGACAGGTTATAAACAACAGTTACTGAATGAATGAATGAAAAAGAACACTCATTTGCAACTAATTTCAGAAGGTAGACTGCTTAGTTAACTAAGGGTAGGAACCAATGCCTCAAGGTTTAGAAACAATATCGGCCCCAAGTCCCGACCTACAATGGTTAACAATTGCCACACTCAATCAGTGTTAAGGTTCAAATCCTTTCTGATCCTCGGAAGCAGATGACTGAAGTCAGATCTAACTTCTCACATTATTTTTGAATAAAAAAGTGAGACTTCTCAGAATGCATGGCCTTTGATTAGTTTGGTTAAAGTAGACATCGACATAAACCTTTGTCACATGTTCAAGGAAATGCAACAGTGATAGATAGAAGAAAGAAACTAGTCTCAAATAATAGACTCAACATAAACTCCATCTTAAGCAACAAAAAGATCCTAGAAACTGTAATAGAGACAATCCCTTTAGAAGATAAGGTAAGAGAGACATGAAAAACTTTTACAACCAGAAAAATAGAAGAAAAGACAAATAACACCTTAGAGAATACTCGTTTTAATGTCCTGTCTTCAAGGTAATGACCCATCAAAATGTCTTCATCATTGGGTACATGTCTAAAATTGATTCTTTTCTCCTCCTTTTAGGGGAATGGGAAGTTGAATTTCAGACATCATTTGTCAATCTGTTACCTCTTACTTTCAGGTATCAACTAGACTAATACCTCATTACAAGGGGTATTTATTCGATTCCAACTAGTAATGGATGCATAAATCATCTATATAGTTGACATGTCTCAAATAGAAGATTCAAAATTTATAAAGACAGTTTCATAGGCAAAAGAATATTGATTTAGTTTGCATCGAATATCTTCCTCTTCAACTTAACAGAAATTTTTAAGAAATATCTTATCATTATGCATCCCAAGTACAAATACTTGCTTGGATCGATATAGGATATATAAAATAACCAGATTCTTAGCACCACATATGAGCAACATATCGGAAAATGTAATGCGATGTCAAATAAAGTTGAACTAATAATATATAAAATACCAGCATGTTACAAACACGAGTATGCATACCAAGATGCCTGAAGTAATGGAATCTTCACAAACTTGCAACAGGCATGTTGTAGAACGTAGCACGAGCAGTGTAGGTTAACTTCTCAGATTCCTTAAGTCTGAACGCAACTTCCGTTACAGTCAAGTTTCTTCCACTCCTTACTACAGAACCATCAACTACTAATTCCGCCTGTGAATGTAGAAAACAGCCCCATTCAGAAAAAGCAATTAGGAAATAACAATAATAATTCTAATGAACCGAGGTTAAACCATTACTAGACAATTATATGATAAATTCAAAAACAAAAACTAAGACATCATAAGTAATAAAATACTTGTCGAAACTAGCTCAAGCTGTCAATGAGTAATTTCCTTTTCTGGTCTCCCACTCCCTTCTTATATACATACATACATATATATATGTATGTATTTATGTATGTATGTATGCTTTGGTGGACTAGGCTACACCCACGGCACAAAAGGTGTAGTTGTCCACCTAAGTGGATTAAACATATGCCTCATGCGAGTAAAAAACAGAGTACTTGTGTATCTCCTTTCAAATAACTTTCACATATAGTTAAAAGATAAATGTGGTCAAACTTTACTCTAAATTTCACTTCTCTAAAATTAGAGTTGAGCAGAACAAATAAATTAATTTTAAATTCTTAAAAAATAAACCAATGTAATTGAAGTATTGGGGTAGAGGGGGGACTCACGTTCTCTGGAGCAGAAGATAGATAAGATACACTCAATTCTCCAAGAAAGAGTTCCTTATCTTTGCCCACAACAGTTCTAGCACAAGCAATTGACACCATCTCTGCCACAGCTGCAACAGCACCTCCATGTAATCCGCCGTAAATATTCTACAGAACTAGTAAACTGTAACATCAAACTTCCATTTTCTTGACAAATTAAATATATATATATATAATGGGAAAAGAAAAACTAAATAAAATCAAATCAACATGTTTTTTCTTGTTAGTGTTCTTCTTGCAAGAAAGAAAGCAATTACAAACTCAAATCAACTAAGGCACATAGTCATTGAATCTGAGTTTTAATAAGCTCAGTCCGTTTGCTAAAACAGATGTAGAAAAAGAAAATAATAATAATAATTGTCTTCAGCATTCAATGAGTTATCCATCTGCTGTGGTTTAAGATTCAAACTTCAACTGGATTTTAATCTTTCAAGATAATTGTAAGTTAACCACTGAATTTTTTTAGTTTTCACCACTTAATAGAGTTTTCAAAAAGCCTCTTAGATGTTACATAATTTAGAACAGCATACAGATTCATATCCTCATTTTCTTTCCTTTTTCTAAGGATCAAAATTAAGTTTAAAACTAATAAACTTAGACTATGTGCGTTGGCTGCATTGAATTGGAGCCTTGGAATTAAAAAAAAAAAAAAATACAACTCCGAAAATTGAACCAATTTTTTTTCCAATTCCAATTCCAAGCTCCAAAACACATCCTTAGACTCTTAGAGTAATGCTACCAATAGAGCTCTCTCGTGTGACAGGCTCTCCATAATTAACCACAAAATTGATTTTTTTTTTGAAATGAATCATTTTATACATCTTCCAATCACGTGGTTAAAGAAGGAGAACTATTATGGCTCTGGAGCTCTCTTCATAACATTACACATAAATTAATCTACTTTCATTACATTTTTCGAGCAACACTCATTATTCAAACGGTGATAAATCAAAACGATATTATTTTCTCTAACTTTCTCACCAACCAAACATAACTTCAAATAAAATAAAAAATAAAAAATAAAACTCTGATTTGCATTAGATAGTGAATGATAAGAAGAAGCAAGTAGAAGAGATTGAGTTACGGTAACGGGACGCTTGACGGCGAGGAGACAGGAGATTCGGCGATGTTCGAGACGTTGCACCTTCAAAAGCCCTCCGATCAAATCGGAGTAGAAGTGCTTTGTATCGAAACGATGCGGGACGTGTGTGGATATTCCGACTCTGTTGAAGAAACGAAGGACCTCAGATTTATATTTTGTAAAGACGTCATCGGATATGGCGGCGGCGACGGTGGTGGTAGTGGTGGATGCAGACGAGGATATATCCGGGTATTGACCGCAAGAGGATTTCTCTCTCCCCATTTCTTTTCTTCTGTCACCAAGTTCAAGGGAAGTGAGCACTATATTATTATATATGTATATACTACTCGTAATAGACAATACGTGTTATATATATAACTCTGCCCTGTCTATTTACACTGGGGATCTCAAGATTATGCATATGGAATCTAGTGAATATAATATACACTCCAAATATATATATATATATATATATATATTTGATATACACGTAAATGTTTAAGCGTTACAACTATATAAATATGAAGTTTTCCAGCCATGCTACGCTGCGAAAATGATGTTTTACCAATAATCTTTCATATTCATGAAACTTTTTCCTTTTTTTGAATTAAATTTAATATAAATCACGCCATTTGATTCTTCAAATTTTCCGTTTTTCTCTAACAATATTTGTAGTATTTGGGAACGTTAATTTGGGCTTTCTTGAGTAACTCCGACATTTTTTTTAAATTCTTTGAATCAAATTTTTTCATCTATTTTTTTCAAATTCTTCCAACTTTTCTAGATATTTTTTCTTCCTTTTAAAGTTTGTGTTAAAAACTCAATTCTTTCGGAATTTTTGAACTTTTTCTTTTTTTGAATTTCAAGATTAGGTCACCATTTGTGAATTGTCTCACTTTTGATTAACCTTGCTTTTTTGTCTTCTTCGCAAGATTGAGTTTTGGTGCATTTGATTGTAAATATTCTGCATTAAAATGTGAACTAATTAAGTCCGTGTTCAACTCAAGCCCAACCCAATCCTAGCTGTAAATATTGTTGGCCTAAAAAAGGTATTGGCCAACCCAAGTTGCACAGTTCAATTTTGAACTGATCCCTACCCTAAATTGGTGTCACTCACACTTTGCACTAGCTTCGATTCTCACTCTATGCAATTTAAATTTTGTGAATTAGATCCTTACTAAAAATGATTTAGGGGTGATTGAGAAGAAAAATAGAATGATTTATGATGGGTTAAGTATCTTCAAATCCAAAAGCAACATTCCATTACTAACAAATATCACTGACCATCGGAAGTTGAAATATATATATACTGATACTATATACGGAGTAACAATATGTTGATCAATTATCTCACATATTTGCAACCAGTGTGTAGAAAATGGCATTGTATAATTCTGCAAACAAATTTTCTCCTCTCAAAACCAAAGCAGTTGGTCACAGTTCTTCCCTGCCTCTTTATCGCTTCGCCAACTTGCAAATGCACCTGTTCAAAGAACAAATTTGTTTTAACAATGGACTTTAAACTAGTATTAATACTGCAGATTTGAAGAAATTATGTCATGATCTGAGTAAAATCAACAGCATGTTACTTCAATCCATCCCGTTACCCCCATAAAATATGATTTTTAAACAGTAAATACTTGCGACAGATAAGCTTAGCAAGGATATTAACAACAATTACTACAAACTTTTTCTTCTTTTCTCTGGGAAATTTTTTTTGAATGAAAAACAACACTCATTTGCAACTATTTTCAGGAGGTCACCATCCCCGATTTATCAGCAAAGCGAAAAAATCTCTTCTGGTACGGACCGTACGGTACCGTCACTAGTGAAGCTTTGCAAAATAAATACCCCTATCCCACAACAATCAGAAGCTAAAGTCTAATGGCTCTATTAACAAGTTCTGTAATATAATTAGGAGAGCATCTAGATAGTGCTTGCATGAAGGTTGCTTGCACCACTGTAGTAGTGGCTTGTTTCTCCCCCTAGATGATTTTTCCAATGAGCTTGATTCAAGGTGAGGGGGGAAAAACAAAGTGACTGCACTATTAATTGGTCTCATCAAGTTGTTCGGAGGGGAAGACTGAAGACACAGTCAACAGACCTAACTTCTCACAGTTCTCAGAATGCATGGTCTTTAATTAGTTTGGTTAAAGTCGACATCAACACAAACCAACCTCCACCACCACCAATCTACCCCAGTTGTGAGCAATGAGGGCCAAATGCATAGAGAATATGTAACCTTGTCGAGGAAGCCAAAATCTTTATTAGCCATGTTTTTCAAAGAGGCCAATAGAGCTCCTGATGCAATTGGTAATTCAACCCATCGGTCAAATAATAGCTTCTTTCCACAAGGGTCGACACATAAAAAATTGGTATTTGACTGGAATTTAGTGTAATAGTAACTCTGCAAATAGTGCATAACATTTATCATGTGCTTATTGTTAGATGTGTGAATAAAGGAATTCTAGAATATGAAAAACATTTTCAGTAAGTCAAAGAGCCCACAATGCATAATTACAGTAAAAAGTAAATGCAGTGATAAATGAAGAACGTAGGCTCAAATACCTCATTATAGGGAGTATTTATTCGATGCCAACAAATAATGGATGCATAAATCATCATGTCTCACATAGAAGATTCAAATTATAAAGACAGTTTCATAGAACATAAGAATATTCATTTAGTTCACATCGAATATCTTCCGCTTCAACATAAACGCAATTTTTAAGAAATTTCTTCTCACTATGCATCCTAAGTACAAATACATGCTTTGTATATAGGATATTAAAATACCAGATTCTTAGCACCACATATGAGCAACATATCATATAATGTAATGGGATGTCAAATGAAGCTGAACAAATAATATATGAAATACCAGCATGTAACAACCCCGAGGGGTTGGCCTAATTGGAAAAGACTTGGGCCCTGGTGCCTCATGGAGCACTAGGTCTCACGATCGATTCCTGCTAGGTGCAAACAATTCCTTGGAAGGGGTGTGTGTGAGTACCAACTAGGAAAAAAAAATACTAGCATGTAACAAGGACGAGTATATATACCAAGATGCCTAAAGTAACGGAATCTTCACAAACTTGCAACAGGCATGTTGTAGAAGGTAGCACGAGAAGTGTAGGTTAACTTCTCAGATCCCTTAAGTCTGAACTCAATTGCAGTTACAGTTAAGTTTCTTCCACGCCTTACTACAGAACCATCCACTATTAATTCTGCCTGTGAATGTAGAAAACAGCCCAATCAGGAAAAGCAGTTTGGAAATAATAATAATAATAAAGTCAATGCCATGAATGAATATGAGGTTAAACCATAACTACACAGTTATATAATTTAAGTCATTACGGCTCAATTCTAGCCTTTAGTACTTTCACCATAGAGGTCCAAGCCAATGCCAATGACCTGGGAGCACTGTTATTATATTGATATTATGGTCATTGGAGTCAAAGCAAAAGCAAGATACAACATAATTGTGATAACTAATTCAATATTTGTCAAGACTTCAGCTGTAAACGAGTAATTTCTTTTTTTGGTCTCCCACTGCCTTCCTATATACATATACACACACACACACACACATGTGTAAACATATTAATTATGGGATCATAGTGATACCCAGCCTCCTTTGTTTTAGAAGGCATTTTTCAGCCATGCCTTGAGCTAAGACATGCAATAAAATGACTGGAGGCGAACAAAAGAAAGCAGCCCTGTATGAGGTGTTTGCTTTGGTGGACTAGGCTACACCCAAGGCACAAAAGGTGTAGCTTTCTGCACCTAAGTGGATTAAACATATGCCTTGTAGGAGTAAAGATAATGGCCTTCTTTATTTTATAACTTTTTTCATTACTATTTGATTCTACCGATCTACCACAGTTGAGAAAAAACAACCACAGTCAAGGCTTTTAAGATACATTTTTTGGACTTGTGGATCTCCTTTTAGAACTCATCGGCTAATTCCATGATTTCCTCCAACACTAGGGCAGCAACTTCCGGCATGTTTTCGGGCCAATGTCCATGTCCTGAGGGCTTCCATTTCAAGGTAAAACCTCAAATTTTAATTACTTGGGTTCAAGATTACAAGGATCTTCTCCTACCATTCAGTTTTATCAAGGGACTATCTCCTTTACAGATCAAGAGACAAGAATTGTTTATTCCCCCACCTGCACCCTAAAATCTCAAATTGGTACTTTCTAGTAATTGATCACCTTAAACTCGAATCAAGCTACTCATCCATGTTCGCAAATTTATTGGCCCCATTGTGCAAAATCAAACCAGTTTAATAGACTTTCCTTGTTTATCCACAAGATGCCACCACTAACTCTCTGAAATGCATTAATTTTTTATTACATCTTTTCTTGGATTGCCATTCATCCATATTAATATCCATACCAAAGTTAACACTATTTTTTATACATGCCTTTAGAATTTTTCACTGAACCTGATAGGTGTTAAATAATTAGACAGAGATCCGGAACACCTCTTCAATTCAAAAACCATGCCATAACTGTATGGGAATGCTTAATCAAGCTCTCCTTCATTATAAAATTTTCATAAAATATAACTAAAAACAGAGTACTCGTGAATCTCTTACCAAGAAACTTTTTAAAAAGATAAATGTGGTCAAACTTTACTCTAAATTTAATTTCTCTAAAACTAGGGTTGAGCAGAGCCAAAAAAAAAATTAAAATTCTTAACAAAAACAGTAACGTATTTGTATTGAGGGCGAAGGGGGACTCACATTCTCTGGAGCAGCAGAGAGATAAGATATGCTCAATTCTCCAAGAAAGAGATCCTTATCTTTGCCCACAACGGTTCTAGCACAAGCAATTGACACCATCTCTGCCACAGCTGCAACAGCACTTCCGTGCAATCCGCCATAAAAATTCTACACAATTCATACACAATTCATAAACTGTAACATCAAACTTCCATATATATATATATATAAGAGGATGAAAAAAAAAAAAACCAAATAAAATAAAATCAACATGTTTATTTTTCTCCTTGTTGTGTTCTTCTCAGTTAGAAAGAAAACAATTACAAACTGAAGTCAACTAAGCCGCATAGTCATAGAATCCGAGTTTTAATAATTCAGTCCGTTAGTTTTAAAAAAAAAAAAATAAAAATAAAAATAAAAAAATACCACTGAAAATTTTAATATTTTAAGAAAATTTTGAGTTAACCACTGAAAATTTGCAGTTTTCACCACTTAATAGAGTTTTCAAAAAGCCTCTTAGATGCTACATAATTTAAGAACAGCATACATCTCCATATCCTCATTTTCTTACCTTTTTCTAAGGATCAAAACTTATAAATTTATCTACTTTCCTTACACTTTCCGAGCAACCAAACAGCAAACACAAAGATTCAAAATTTTACTATTAATTACAAAATTTATGTATTATTCAAACGGAGATAAATTAAAAGCCTTGATTAATACTATTTTCTCGAACTTTCTCAGCAACCAAGCAGAACTTCAAATAAATAAAAACTCTGATTTACTTTACAGAGTTAATGATAAGAAGAAGGCAAGTATAAGAGACTGAGTTACAGCAACGGGAGGCTTCACGGAGAGGAAACATGAGATCCGGCCACGCTCGACACGGTGGACCTTCAAGAGGCCGCCGATCAAGTTGGAGTAGAAGTGCTTTGAATCGTAACGCTCGGGGACGTGTTTCGTTACTCCGACATTGTTGAAGAACCCAAGGACCACAGATTTGTATTTTGAAGGGTCTTCATCAGAATTACCGGCGGCGGCGGCGGTTGCAGATGAGAAAAAATCAGGGTCTGGGCCGGAGGATTTCTTGCTCTCCATTTCTGCTCCCCTCTACAACCAAATTTGGGGGAAGTGTTCAAATGAAATACAACAATTACTTGTGTTGGATTAATTATATAAGAACCCCTATAATATATACATATTATATAAGAATAATTACACTTTTCTGCCCGGTAGATTAACTAAATAAAAAAAATCTCTCTTCTAATTTCAAATATAACACTGCCTCTCCTATCAATTTTAACTTTGACTCGAATTAGTAAAATGAATACTATACTCGTTGGATATGTGTTAACATACAACACATTATTGCAAATTTAATTGTATTAAAAATCATACTAAAACACAATTAAATACGATAAACACATACAATACGTAACTGATAAACCGTTTTAATAAAGAAAGGAGGTCTTCGTATTAAGTCATTTTAAGCCAAATCCGTTTCCATTATATTCTATCAAGGTAATTTTTACTGAGTTGATAAGCTTGGTTTGCTTCAACATTATTTGTTTGATAAATCTTATTCTAATTACGAGGAGGAGAGGATATGTAATGGTACTGGTACTAACAACATAAATAGGTACTTAGTGGAGTTGTGATTCGGTGAATTGTGAAGAATTTCAAAGGAAGGAATTTCGAAGGTTACCAATATTTTAATGGCAAACAAAGAAAAAGAACCAAGTTCTTTGAGATTTTAGGTTAGACCGAGCAATGGTAAATGGAAAGAGGCGACAAATTCTAAATATTTCGGGGACCAATTAAGCTCTATTCTTGTTTTCTAATAATTCAAAGTTCGTCTCAGTTAAAAACAATACTGAACATAAAACATAACTCAATTTATTTTCTTAGTAACTCAATTTATTCCTTTGGAGGTACCCACACGGACCAGAAATGGAATGAAGATTTTGAGGTGTACAATCTGTCTCTCCAACGGATAGAGCATTATAAGTATCATCATGGTTTCAACCAAACCCATAGGCAATATTGCTTGTTTGATGTACACAATCTCTGAACTTTTTCTTTTCTTTTTTTTCCTAAGATTTA
>JAOTQH010254197.1:0-11684 GCA_025631255.1 Cornus kousa | reverse complement strand
GTGGTGGGATGACAAGAACAGTAACCAAAATAAAAAACCTTAAAAATAGCAGTTGTCATTGATAGACATATGGTGCCCAAGGAGAGAATCAACGGCCGCGTTGTAATGGATGATGAGAGGACTGAGAGAAGGGAAGAGAGGGCAGCAGCGTGAATATGTGAAGTCTGAACTTCAAATGTCATTATGGTCTTTTACATATGATAAGGGCTCTATGGTCATTTAGAGAATATTGGCTATCACGTGCGTTAGAAAGCAATAGGCCGGTGGCTCACCCTTAATATCATAACCCGAAATTTTTTTCTCACATTTTTGTAACCACCTTTTAGAATCTAAGTGTGCTGCCTAAATGGCAATGAATTAAATATTATTCAATTTGATCAGTTCATATTTTAGGGTTGATAAATAGTTTTGTATCTTACTTGTAAAATTTGTAATAAATATATAAAAAATATAAATAAATATATATATATATATATAATATAAAAATATATTAAGAAATGAAAATTTCAAAACTTTGCATCACGCTGATGTCTGTGATGGATCCCCCACCTGCCCAATTAATCAAATGTTGCAAAATATATTTACTCTTTAGAATTTGGAATAAATTTCATTATTACCTTCCAAGTTATTGAGTAATAATTTCCAACCCAAAATCTAAGTAGGGCCACTCCCCCTTCTCTTTGTCACTCCATTCTAATTTTGGTTTGTAAAGTATTTTCATAAGAGCAATAATTTATTATGGGACCCAGAACGTGATAATGAAATTGAATATTTTTATTACTGTCATAATGACTTTGATTTGGAGGCTTGTGTGAAACCTGTTCATTTGTCTACTGTTGCTGACTATGTTAGATCTCTGTTGTCAATTTACTTAATTCAAGGTCCTAATCAGTTGGTCTTAAATTTGTACTTCAACCCAGGAGGGAAGCAGACCAATTAGCCCAGCACAATTTACCAACAACTGGGCCCAAAAAAACTTATCCAGCAACTATATTTCAAAATCCACCCCTACCATGAGATGATTTGTGATGACCGCTGAGGTAGAATATAACATTTTTCCTAAAATTTTGAAGGGTTAATTACACGGACCTCCCAGTGATGAGAGGTTCGGCTTCCTTCTCCCCCACCTTTCACGCAATAGTATGAGCGGGAAGCTATACAGATAAACAATAGTAATTTGTCATAATTATAGGAACTTTCATTATGATTTGAGAAATTACACCAATTTCTCCTAAAAATGAAACATTCCTACACAAACCTCACATCCTAGTGACGTTTAATTTACTAAAATGCCCTCAAATTACTATCGTAAATGACCAAACTACCCATATCTTCAAATTGTTGGAAAAATAATTATGATAAATCACGAAAATCACTTGCACTTGCATATATGATGGAAATAAAATTTTCAAAAAAACCCGGACCATAGCTTGAAGGCGCGTAAACGCTTCTTGAAGATAGTTGAAACCTCCCACAAGGTGTAAGTGATTGTGACAGCTCTATCTCTGGAATTCAACCAAGACTTGATCCAACGACAATGTATTTCCACATTACATTACTGGTTGCAACACTTAATCTCTTTTCAGAATGTCCACTATGAAAAAATAGAAGAGAAATTTTTTTATATTTTTCCGTACTTGTACAAGGGAAGTGTGTTAGCGAATCCCTATAAATGTATTCAAATATCAAGAAACATGAATGTATTTGTCTAAATTCATAATACAGTTTTCAAAAAAATATGGACCATAACTTGAAGGCGCGTAAACGCTTTTTGAAGATAGTTGAATCCTCCAACAAGATGCAAGGGATCATGGTAAATCTATCTCAGAAATTAACCAAGTCTGGACTCGATCCAACCACGGTATATTTGCACAATACCCTATTGGGTGCAACATTTGATCTCTTTTAGGAATACCCAAGCATGAAAAAATAGAAGAGAAAATGTCTAAACACAAAGTTAAGAAAACTGGAGTATGAGATGGGATTATTGTTGGAAAAAATAATTATGATAAATCGTGAAAATCTCTTGTACTTATATATATGGTAGAAATTAAAATTTAAGAAAATCTGGACCATAGCTTAGACGAGGCACGTAAACACTTCTTAAAGATAGTTGAATCCTCCTACAATGTACAAGGAATTATGTTCAAGTGATCATGGCAACTCTATCTCCATAATTCAACTAAGCCCACTCGATCCAACCATAGTGTATTTGCACGATACACTATAAGGTGCAACGCTTGATCTCTTTTCAGAATATCTGAAAATAAAAAAAAATAGAAGAGAAAATTTCTAAACACAAAGAGTAAAAAAAAAACTATATGAAATAGAATTGAACTAAATCCATAACTTCATCATCGTTCTCTATCATAAAGACCAACGACTAGTAGTAATTGGTGCTGAACCGGATGTGACCGGCCTATTGTGCCCACAAAGTAAAAGTTCCATTTAGCGCGGACACCTCAAAACTTTTTCAATAAATTGTGAAAATTTGAACCCACATTAGAAGCCAAGGGTGTTCTAATTTGTGTGTAAACATATGACTCTATGAAGATCAAACTCTTTTATTGGGTTTTTTGGATAAAGAAATTGTATAGTTCATTCAATTTGTCTAGTTAGTTTTTTTTTTTTTTTTTTTTCAAAAATTTAAACAACTGTCATATATAAAAGATAAAAGGTTTAGTTACAATGTGGGCTCTTTGGCCGAAAACAGTACAAAGAGGGACAAAAGAAAGAGGCCCAAAATTGCACTCATCTCATTAGGATAAGAAGATGGGTGGCGGGGAGTTTGGATTTGAATTTAACTGTTTTGCTTATATTTTAGATTAATGGAATAAATTGGGATTTAAAATTGGAAGAAGGGCATAAAGACAATGACTTTCTAGTGAACTGCACTAAAGTGAAAGATCCTTCAAAGATTTAATATTTTTCTATCGTCCTAACAAATAAATACTGAAATTCAAACTGATTTGCAACTATTGAGATGATCATTCATTCATTCATTTGGGACTAATGCTATGGCAAGTTTACATTCGCCATAATAGTAGTATGTTTCTTTAGTTTCCTCCCATATTTCAAGATAGTAAATTAAGAAAACACATTTTTATCTAAATGATGAGAAGTGTCTTGTCAATCAATTTATAGGGTACTTGTATGATAATAAGTTGTTAATGTTCATTTATATGGAATGCTATATGAAAACATAAAGAAGTTGTGACTATCGTCATGCAAAAAATGCATATTTGAACAAGTTGATAATACTTCAATTTAATTAATAATTGTCAATAAATCCAACTTATATTCTTTTTTACCTAATATAATTTTTTCTTTTTATAATATTTTAATATTGTAGAGAAGAAATCAATATTGTTCTAAGTCCATGCTCATGCCATCATTGAATCGGAAACAACATTTTGATCAGCTAATGTCATCTTCAAAGTTGATTTAGTATTGGACATTACTCAGTGACCTAATTCTTAAAGCGCCCAGCTCTCTGAGTTGATCATAGTTCCCAATTGAGTACCTCTCCCCTTAATTTGTCAAGATTTTTTTATAAAAAAATTCGTATTGGAAAATTTTAACATTTATAATATTATTTTATGACTAAAAAAAAACACAACACCACATAAGTTGGATTTATTGATACTTATCAATAAGATTGAAACTGCAAAAATATTAAGAAACAATATAGCTTCATTGTCCCCGTGTATTAGAAAATAGAAAAAGAACAATTAGGAAACAATGAACTGAATCAATATAACCGTGAAACCTTGAATATAAAGTAAATTAACCTTATGATAAATTAGAATATGTAAGAGTACAAAATGGCCCTACCGAGCCACTCAGGTAAAAAAAAAATAAATTAAGCTAAATCGAACTCAAGCTCAAGTTTTCTTGACTCAAAGTTTACGATTGAATCGAGTTCATTCGGTTGAATTATAAAAATAGTGCTACTATTAATTTCGACTATATATCTTTTAAATACAATTACTTGCTTCCACACTATAATCCAAATTTTGCAAAATTATACATGTTTTAAGTAACTAATCAATTATTTTTATTCCAACTATTTGTTTGATAACACATAATCGAATTGCTTCCCTATCTAAACTTAAAATATAAAAAATATATATATTTTAAAAGGCATTACATTAACTTCGGTTTGTCACAGTTGAGTATGGTTAATTGGTTGCAGTTTTGTAAAGCATATTTAAAAATAATCAAGTTCTCTCTCTATATATATATATACATATGTGTATATACGCACAAAATTGAACAATGGTCAGTATATTTAGTATAATTAAAAAAAGATTAAAATCAAACCAATATAAGTGCAGTATTAAAATTGCAGATAAGTCTTTAGCTTGCATGATTGGATGGACGGTGGGCTTGAAAAAGGAATATGTACAAAAGGCCTACAATGGAGCACAATTTGAAACCTTATCTCCAACATCATCCCTAACCCCATCATCCTCCCTCAGTAGAATCAAATACCCATCATGCCAAATCATTGGTGGGTCCCCTTGCCTACCTTGTCCACCTCAGGATCTCAGATTTGTGTGTCCACCTGTCTGCTCTCTTTGTTTGACACGTGGCCAACATGGTCCAAAAAATAATACTCCAATAAATAATATTTTTTCCACCTAACAGTAAGAAATTCCTATTCTTGAATAGCTCGTGAAACTTTTCAGTTAGATTTAAACAGTATATATATATGATCCATTAATAATGGTATTCGTTGTGTGTGTGTGTGTGTTGTCCATGGTGTCAAAATCAATCTCTATCTATTCATCTTAGAAAACTTGTCAATGAAGTAATGAATATAATCATATCTTAAAGCTCCTTAAACAACTTTTTTAAGGTCTAATGATCTCAGCTCTAGTACTTTTTATCTTACCGACATGTGGAGATTTCTTTTTTTAAGAAAAATCACAAACGAGACAAAGTTTAAAGTGTATTATTTCATCCAATATTATATGTGGACACGTCAATATGATTTTCTTTAACATGTATAATCAACTTGAACTTATAGATAAGGGAT
Source organism: Cornus kousa (assembly GCA_025631255.1). NCBI lineage: Eukaryota > Viridiplantae > Streptophyta > Magnoliopsida > Cornales > Cornaceae > Cornus > Cornus kousa. The sequence goes on along the minus strand of JAOTQH010254197.1, from coordinate 6,643 downwards.
GGGATTGATTAGTGGGTGCAATATTAGCCGTACCAAATGGTGCATCATATTCTATTGATCACTTATACGGAGTATATACTATATATATATATATATATATATATATTAGGTAAGCAAGATAATTAGCATATATAACAGTTCATAAATTCGTTTAGCTTTCTGAAAATTGTTCACTATTATATATTACTAGAGTTAAAAGAGTGGCGGTTCTCAAAATTCCTCAAAAACTGAAATACGAAAACACTAAACAGGTCCATTAATTTTTTCGTCGATAACACACCATTATTTGTTTTTGGGCAAGTAATATCACACACACGCTATATATATATATATATATATATATATATATATATATTTTTAGTAAAAAACACACACCATATATTGTTATAACCACAGTTTACAAACCTGTTGTTAAGCTTATGTTGTACATCAAAAGTAGAAATTATAGCAATCTCTTTTGCTTTCATGCTTTCTTTGCTTATCATCGGACAACCTTGTCATATGTAATGATTTGTTTGTGGGACATACAGCATCAATAGTCTAAAGCTTCTTAAAAATATGCTAGCAAAAAAATTTGTCAAGTATAGGGTTATTATTAATATTATTATTCTTTTTTTTATTTCTTTTACCTTCATTTCATCTGATGGACTGAACCAAATTTATGGTTTACAGAATTTAAACATTGTATTATTTTTCACTTTCTAAACGTCTAAATTTGATGGGTCAACATAATAGTAGCTCCAAAATTTTTCAGTGATCATTTTAAAAGCAATATACTTATTCTTTTATGTACATTTATAAGAGAAAAATTGTATCTATGTAAGATTGTATATATTTGACCGTTCCTAAACTCTGCAGTAACAATCTAGCTTGGGTATATTAAAATGATCATATATATATATATATATATATATATATAAATAAAAATAAAAATAAAATCATCTACAAAATGTATACCCCCAGCAAAATATCACTCTTAATTAAAATACCTAGAAATGGATACAAATACATATATTTCAAAAAGCAATCTCTACAAGAGTTTACAAATGCATACAAAAGTTGTTAGCATAAACTACACACAAGAAAAGGTTGCTGTGTCATGTCCTTGGACTATTCATGTGTTATTCAATTTCAAAGGAAAAAAGCAAAAAAGAAAAGGCAAAAGTCTCGAATCATTCTCTACATATGTTCTATTCTGAGCACACCCTATGCTATTATATACATGCATTTATTTGTACATATATATATATATATATATAGAGAGAGAGAGAGAGAGAGAGAGAGAGAGAGAGAGATTGGTCAACCTTGGAAGACAAAGAGAGATGGGGATTTTCATTTGTTCAACAGTCTAGGTTCATTTTCTCTACTCATTCCATCTTTTGATTAATAATCATCCCCTCCAGAAGACTTCTCTCACTCTCTTTTTCTCCTCCATTTATTTCAACAAAATACCAGCTTGATCACATATCTCAAAACTCAATCCTAATTCTGTGTATGATCACTAGTAGGTCAATTCACACAATGGGTTATGAGGATGTCTATAATATTAACACAGGCCTTAGTCTTGGCTTAGGCCTTCTTGACAAGCCAGAGATTGAATTTGATCAACCTCACCATCATCAAGAGAAGAAGAACCTATCTTCGAAATTCGATCACTTCCCATTTCTCACCTTAGGCTTACCATGTGAAAAAGCTATGCAGATTGAAGCCACCAAAGTAGACGGTGTATCAACTGTTGTGTATCGGCAGGCCTCTTCGCTGAGTGCAGTATCATCATTTTCTAACTCTAGTACCGTGAAGGAGAGAGAACTTAGCCAAGAAGAGAGAGAAATAGAGAAAGTACTCTGTTCAAGGGCAAGTGAAGACATTCAAGATGATCAAGAGGGTTGTGCAAGGAAGAAACTTAGACTTACCAAAGAGCAGTCAAATATTTTAGAAGACGGCTTCAAAGAACATAGCACTCTCAATCATGTACCCCATCTATCTCTATTTTTATCTCTATTACTCTATATTATCCAACTACTATATCTATATATATATATATATATATATATATGAATCTGGTTTCTTTGTTTCTTGAATTATCAGAAGCAAAAACAGGCCTTGGCAAAAAATCTGAATCTAGGGCCGCGACAAGTAGAAGTTTGGTTCCAGAACAGGAGAGCCAGGTACCCCTACTATTCATTTTTGTAACCCTTCTGAGAGTTATCATATATGCCTGTGTGATTTGTTATGGAAAGTGTAGAGCCTGATAGTATGGTATACCTAATTACCATGTGCTCGCAGATCCAGCTACGGGTATTTCAGTATTTTCATATTTGTTGTTCATCCCTAATTCTATAGGTATAATAGGAGACAGTTTTTATAATTATGGGCTTTGAAATTTGTTTTACTCTTCACTATACTAAAATATGTGCGACTCTATAGACATAATCTTAGTTTTGGGTGAATCATGTAAATTTATATATTGTATATTTGTATCGGCTTTTTTTTTTTTGTTAGTTTTTGCAACAATCTGAGTAATTATATGAAAGGTGTATCTAGGTGTTAGGATGCCCACCCTGAAAGAAAAAAATAATAATAATAATAATAATAATAATAAATTTACTATAGATAATTTTAGCCCAGCAAGAAAAATAAAAAATAAAATTTATTACTATTATTAGTCCATGCCCAAAAAAATTTAACCCAGGGCATTAGCAATTCCTGGATCCTCCCTATGTTGGCATTGATTTATTTTTATTTTTTAAAATAACAATGAAAACAGGAATAAGCTCAAGCAAACTGAAGTGGACTGTGAGTTATTGAAGAAGTGTTGTGAGGCACTAACAGATGAGAACGGAAGGCTACAGAAGGAGCTGCAAGAGCTGAGAAGGCTGAAACTAAGCGCGCCGTGCTATATGCAACTGCCTGCAGCCATGCTCACCTTGTGCCCCCGGTGTGAGAGGATTGGTGGTGGTGGTGGTGGTGGTGGTGAAAACTCTTCAAAAACTCCTTTCCCTATTGGGACAAGGTCTCATTTCTATAATCCCATCAACCATCCATCTGCAGCTTGCTAGGCGCTACTCAGCTCACTTTGTCACTTTTTATTAATTTAATAAACTTAAACTGATAGAGATGGTGTAATTTGAACATTTATATCATTTAACACTGCTTTGCTTAATTTCGTCTAGAAATAGAAAATATATATTAATTTTGTATGTAGATAATTGAGACTACATTCATATCTCTTTCTTTCCCTCTAGATCTCTGTGTGGTACATATATTTGTAAATCTTTAACAAAAGTCTATGAAGGGATTCTTTTTCTTTTTTATGTGTTATAACTTGCTAGATTAGTTATTATAGTAAAATTTTTGCTTCGATTATGAGGTTATCAGTACTGGTATGGATTTAGGTTGTAACCTTGCTAGAATTGTTTGTTGCATAAAACGTTAATATGCAAATTTTCAGATGATCTGCATATGAATAGTTGAAATGAAACTAATTAACATATATTTATAGTTCAAAAATATATATTCTTATGAAGATAGTATACAATTGATTTTCATGAAAGTTTTAGTCAATCATAACTTGAAACACATAGTTAATCTCTGATATTGCAGAAACTATGTTAGAATCAGGAGATCAGTTTTGAGCTACATGTTTGTTTGTCTGTCTAAGAAAGCACAAGTTCAAGTTTTATGAGCCGAAAGCAACTCCTCTTGGATTCTGCATTGCCTGGTTTTATTTGCATATTTTAATCAAGGAGAATGATATTGCGACACTAATTCATGTATATGTGCATTCACTCGCAAACCATATATACTATTTAAATTGATTGTTTTTGCAGGAGTCGAACTCAATACGGCTCATCCCTTAACCCTGGTGATGGTTAATATAATTTCATGACATGAATCATAACAACCAAAAAAAAAAACAATTGAAGAACATGATATTTTCACCATGGGAACAAGTGCTTCCTAAGTAGCACAATTTTTTTTCCATGAATATCGCAGTTCTAAATCACACAATTTTTCTCAACAGATATTCAGTTCACGCTCTTCTCATTCCCACTAATATTTGTGACTTAATTTTGTTATTTTCGTATTTGCGCTCTGGAATTTACTCTCACTCCAACTTTATGTGACTTGAAAGAAGTCACCGCATGCCCCCAAAAACGTTTTTTTATTTTATTTTATTTTTTTTTGGGTAAGTAAGTTATTGTATAAAAGGAAATTAAAAATAATATACAAAAATACTTCCGGCATGCCCAATGGAGAAAAGCCGTATGCAAATTATGCAACGGGCAGAGAGTATATAAACAAGTATGAGCCCAACAACACTAAAGATGACCCCTACAGGGAGCCCAAACAAAACAAAAAGAGGCCCAAAAGAGGGAGCCCGCCAATGCCAGTCTGCTGATAATTAGATACAAAATATCTACTTAAGAAAGAAGGGACCATAATGTGAGGGACGAAGTCAGAAAATTGTGTGAGGGAAAATAATATAAATTTTTAATAATTCCGGTAATGTAACTTTTTAAGTATACATATCAAAAATATAAATTAATAGGATATATTACTATAAATAAATAAAAATCAGTGGGAGCCATCAACAAACATGAAAGCTCGAAGCTATGGGGGTTAGGGGTGGTGGTGGCGGTGGTGGTGGTGGTGGTGCTGGTGGTGGAGGAGGAGGAGGATGTTGGTACGATGGAGGTGGTTGGGGGTTGGGGAAGGAGGAGAAAGGGTTGGATTTGTCTGGTTCCAAGAAGGAGTTGGGTAAGCTCCATTCTCTGGCGGGCAATCATTTCACCAAAGGGACATCCATATTTTTTGACCGAGAACATACCGTGTTGGTCAATAATTGAAGATGTCATTGATTCTGTACTACATAATTGATATGATGTCATTAATTGATATTTTTGAAATATTAAAATACTTTTCAACCACATATATAACACGTTTCAAATTTCAATAACTTGTCATCTTACAGAGAGAATAAATTTTTCTTTGGTGAGTAGGATAAAGTTAATAGACATGCCTAATCACAAGAACTAATCAATCTTTTCTATAATTTGGATAAAATTAAAAGGGATGCTTCTCAAGAATTCTCATGCTGCCATAAAATATATATATATATATTGAGCATCAACATATATCGCTATCTCCATCATAATCACAACCGTTGTCATCGGTAAATGTTGGTTCCTGCACGCCTTCTATAACTCAATAATATAAATCTTTTATTCATAGTTAGACTTATATATATATGATTGTTCTTGTTGCAACTTTTGGCGTGGTTGATGACGAATATGTGCATTGACTTGTCAAATTTCTCCTTTTATGTGCCATATAGTAGCAATTTCAAGTAAACATATTGAAAGATTGTTCAAGAGAGTCTCAAATAATTGGTCACAATGGTGGCTTTCTCAAACTGTAAATAAGGCCCTTGTGAATATATCACCAATACATCAATTTATTGACCATCTAGGCAGCTATGGAATAATCCAAGGAATGACCATGATAAGTTTATTTAACAATTTGGAATGGTATACATATATATATATATATATATAATAAAATTGGAAATTTTTTTTTTGTACTTCATAAAAAGGAACAAAACTACGAAAAATAATTTTGCTAATAAGAAAATATTAAACATGTTCAATAATTTTTAAAAAAATTATATATCATTGTTGGATTATATATCAATTTTGAACATACATTATTGTAATTGAAAATGTTAAACTTGATAGTTCATGTTTTTATTTTTCATCCTCTACATTCATATGTTGCAACTCTTTTTGAACTATTTTTCCTTTTAATAAAAAGTCACAATTTTCTAAGAAGGTAAGAAAAAAACTTGAAGAACATGATATTTTCATGGTTTTGGGAACCGATTATATAAATGGGGAGAGAATGAGGCTGCTTTGAAAACGTCGGTGAGTTTAATTTGGGACAGGTTCAGGAGATGGTTGTCCTGCCTGAATATACTACTATAAGTTTATTAAATTGCTTTACATACTATGATATATTATTAAAATAGGTTACTTATGTACAAAAAAGATGACAAAAATTTTCACCCGGGTGGTCCCGCTTCGTTTGAATGATTTTGGAAAACTAATTATATAAATAAGGAAGTAAATGGAGACTGTCTTAAAAAATTCAAGCAGATTTTGAAGAATGAGAATGGAGAATAGAATTTCCTTTCCAAACCACCCCACTGCAATCCCTATAAACATTTAGATGTTGGTCACCTACCATGACATTGTGGCTTCATGAACTAATAGAAGTTGCAATGTCTTAAATTTTTCTTTACTTAATTATTACATTTTGACTATGAATACATGAACAAAGATGACAATTTAAAAATGAAAGGAAGGAGGACAAAAATCCTCTCCTGCGCAACAGGAGATATGTTCTAGCCAGTGCGTGATGTCTGGTCCTAATAGCGCCACGTCGCATAAGTGGGAATGGGTTAAAATTTGTTACTGCATACTGCAAAATTAGTACTTTATACAAAATACCAAATTTCAGCAGACTTTGTACTCTCGCCTGGGAGCTCCCCCCTTCTCGTAGCTCTGACCTTCGGATCTGATCCGCTAAGAAAACCAGCAGCAGCCATAGAAGCAGTTTTGCTGGTTGTGACCTTACCGATCGA
>JAOTQH010254186.1:0-11684 GCA_025631255.1 Cornus kousa | reverse complement strand
TTATCCATCCAACAACTTCAAGACATGATCACTAGAGCGATCAATTCACAATATGGTGGTACTTATCAAAAAAAAAAATGGTGGCAAGTGTTCCTCGAAACATTCAGACATATTTAAAGCCTTACATAACACGAATCGATAATATGAGGATGCCAGTTGGGTATCAACCTCCCAAGTTCCAACAATTTGATGGAAGAGGCAATCCGAATCAACGTATTGCCTAGTTCATCGAAACCTGCAATGGTGCTGGCACATAAGGAGATCTCCTAGTCAAGCAGTTCATTCGTTCCCTCAAAGGAAATGCTTTCGATTGGTACACAAACATAGCATCCGGAACCATTGATAGCTAGGACCAAATATAACAAGAATTCTTGATTCGCTTTTATAGCACTCGTTGTACTGTAAGTATGCTAGAACTTACAAATACAAAACAGATGAAGGACGAGTGAGCGTCAGAAATGAACACGAACTTCAAGCGGCCAGGTACAACTCATTGTTGGGTGTGATACTTGATATCACCAAGTCTGAAGCCAAGTGGATTTATTTTTTGTCCCATACTCCCTCACTACTATATATATCATTATACGTCATATTTATCTACTTATTTTTTCATCTAGGTTTTTTTTAATAATTGAGTTTTTTTAAAAATCATTGAGATAGTCTATCTCTGACTACATCAACCGCTGGCGAGCTTTAAATCTAGATTGCAAAGATCGTCTCACCGAAATCTCTGCAGTTGAAATGTGCATGCAAGGGATGCATTGGGGGCTCCTCTACATCCTTCAAGGAATTAAGCCTCGTACATTTAAAAAGCTTGCCACTCGAGCCCATGACATGGAACTCAATATAGCAAGTCACGCTGTTGAAATTTCTTTACCATCTGAAGAAATTAGGAAAGGATGGTGAGTCTGAAGTACAAGAGTTCATGGAGTCTTTGACTGCAAAAACTCTTCCAACAAGTAATGTTCACGAGAAGGTGATAAAGAAGAAAGGAGGTCGTCATAAGCTTAAGCAATAAAAGGAAAAGGAATATCCTTTCCTCGAGGAAGACGTTCCCTACATACTTGAAGACCTTCTTGAAAAAGGAGTGATGGAACTTTCCACACCTAAACACCCTGAAGAAGTTGGTCGCACATCCAATCCAAATTACTGCAAGTACCATCGCATTGTAAGTCATCCGGTGGAAAAATACATTGACTTAAAAAATAAAATTTTAAGTCTTGCACAAGAAGGACAAATACTTCTTGACTCAGATGATGAGACAGTCATATCCTACATCACTAGCATTGTCACACTCATTCGACAACTTCATCCCGAGGACCCCAACCACAAATAACATTAAGTCAAGATGCCATGGTTGGAAAACTGAATATGCCGAGAGTTTTGAACTCCAAGGACAAGAATCATGAGCCACCAACTGCATCAGATTATCATGACTTCAGAGGGTCAAAGCAACAAAGGTCTTCAAAGGCGAAATGAGAAAACCAGGGGCAAGCTTTTGATGAAGAACGGCGTAAGTGCTGCACGCTTCTTCTTCTTCTTTAGAAACTTCGGAGTTTTCGTTGAAGTAGAGATTCAACAAAGCTTTGGTGTTTCATCTCCGTCTGTCCTCTGAATATGTAGAAGCCTTGTATTTATAGGCGAAAGGTTGGGGGTATTCGATTTGGAAATCCCCCATGATTGTGCTAAATCCCCCAAATAAACAAATACGTATCTCTTTTTGTTTGGAAATAAATTTGAATTTGAGTTTGAATTAAATCGCACTTTCTTTAAAGGTCTCTGGGACTTTAAGATTTTGACAGGTGCCCTAGTGGACCCGTATTTGTAGTATTTGATTTGATGATAAAATCTTTACTATTTGACCAATTGGATGGTGATGAAGCCATCACAAATTTTTTATGTCTACACTTATAAATCAAATGAATCCATTATGTCAACCTTCACCTGCCTTTCCCCGCCGTTGTATTGAAAGCAGCAGTTGTAGCAGCTATTGCCCCATTCAAAGCCCCTTTAAAGCAAGAAAGCTTATCTATATGAGTAAGATGACTTACTATTTAAATGGCTAACATCAGCAAAAGACTGAAAAGCGAGGGTTTGTCAATCTACTCCATTGTATTGGGTGTGAAAACCTTGCCACCCATTCGTTCTAACAAGGCCACCATCGCTCTGTAGGGTGTTTGGTACAGAAATTACAGCTACTGATGTTGAGGTAAGTAAGTTTAAGAGATAAAAACACCTATATGATGTTGGTTGTAGCCACGACTCCACGTACATGTATATGATTCTAACTAAAGAGGCTGGCAAAGATGGAAGAGCCTAGTACTTTTGTAGTAAACCACATTGGACGAGTCAAATAAAGAAACATTCAAGGATTGGTAGTGCATGCGCAATAGCAAATCACAGAGACTCGCATGCAAGATGGTGTGCAATCTTAATATAAAGGGGCTTGCGTAAAATAACTTGATATTTTTCAAGGAACCTATTAATCTCTATTGCAAGAATATACATAACCAGCACAGCTTCATAATAACATATTACCATTCAACCCATTGTTTATAGTCTGCAGAATCCATCTCAACCATAATTAAATTTTTTCCCCACTTAAGGTAAGTTACTGGTTTAAAACTCTACTATAATTTGGCTTCATACAGCCACCTTACTTCTCTCTTCCCTCATCTCATTCTTTTAACCCATATCTTCTGCAGTCTCCGTATCAAATCTTATTTCTCGCTCAAACAATGGGATCTTCTGGGCTCCTGACCTCACAAGAATGATATATGAAATTTGGAGATCACTAATCTTTCAAAATCACCCAAGATCTTGTATTTTGGAGGCCCTACAAATTTCAATATAGAATGTGGGTTCATGGTTAAGGTTCTACTTTCTTTCTAAATCTTCAAATCCTGTATAAGGTTTTGTTTACAAGATGATTTGTCTCAAAAGTCCCCTCACCTTTAACAGTCGAACTGAAAAGACTAATTATAGTATTGAGGCTTTTCCTTCTCTTTGTTGATGTGAGTCAAGTTTGCACATCCATCCAAACTGAGTAAAAATCACCCAGGTCAGCCTCACTATGAGGCTTTTCCTTCTCTTTGGGGTCACTTTGCCTCAAGCAACCTGCACTGATAGGATAAGCAGTAGTTATGCCTTTTAAAATTATATTTCCCCTTACAGTTCCAAATTAAAGTGAAACATATTGTGCAAGATCGCACATCTAGTTCAGCTCAATCCACAAACTCAACTCTCACTTCCATTTATGGAGATCAATGATGGGGAGTCTTCTTCCAATAATCCAAGTGGTACTGGGGTGCATACAGGAATTACCTTTTTTTCCCCCTCTGAAAACAACCTAGCGGTGGTGACTCCTCCATGCTGAGCCCTTTGCCTTTAGATGGCAAGAATCAGATGAAGTACGAAATTTGTAGCCAACTCAGTATTTAAGTATTTCTTAAGACCATTAGAGAGATGTCTTGTGGCCAAAGTCAATCAACAAATCCAAAGAACTGCCAGAAACTTCACCTTGCTTAAAGAGATTGTTAGGTCAATTGGAAGCCTACTGACAGATTTAAAATCAATAACTTCAGTATATAATTCTGTGTGTCTCCCATACTCTTTTCCAAGGATAGAATTGGAATTAAACCAACAGTAAATGTTAAATGCACTAAAATCCTTTTTGATATATTTGTTTTCGGAAATTTCTTAGTGTTTTTTTTTTTTTTTTTAAATTGAATTTCTCAGAATTAAAACCACATATAATAGGGGGGGCATGAAGTGTACTCTAGCAAGAGTTTCGTGATCTTTCACATTCATCAAACATTTATACGAGTGCGCATATATGGTGTTGATTTTTTGTTGATTCTGAAAGTACAATAAATTCAGAAAAAGCAAAGAATAACTTCACAATGTATTCAGTTTGGACAACTGACCCAGAGATCAAAGTATTTGTGGAGGAAAAGATTATGCGAGGAGCAGACCTGTTGAAGGAGTACTAAAAGTCTTCAAGATTCAAGTGAAGAGTTCGCTAACCAACCTGTCTTAGGAGGAAACTAGGGGTTTGAGAAACTGTTAACCTACCTGTAAAATATATTTCTCATATTTGATATGACTGGATTAGTTCTCGTGGTTTTCCCCTTGGGTTATTAGAACTCTGTTAACTTAGAGTTCTCGTGATATTAGAACATCTCCAAGTGTTTCCATGTTTTCCGTTCTTGTAAATCATTTCCCTCTTGTGTAAAAAATCCCGTAGGAACACTCGTTAGAATTATTCCTACTGAGACATGTTTCTCACCCCACCATTTTTGCAGGAATTGATGTTCACTGGAGAGTAATTGGAGATGCTGAAAATGTTTCTTTGAAGAATATTTGATATTGTAAATAAGATTTTGATACAATGTCTCTTTGAATTTCTAAATTGGGAATCTAAATGTAATTTGATGATTTGAATACCTAAATTGTATAGAAATGACTCTTGATCATAGTATGGACTGCTGCCTATATGTTGGAAAACTATTAGCTTCAAATTGGGTTTGGGAGTAAACATGGTTTTTCTTTATTGTGCTGAAAATCAGTATTTTCAACAAGGGGCTGTACAGCTCCAAATGCTTCCAAATTTTTACCACAGCTTCCCCTATGCATCTAGTATCTCTCAAATTAATTTTGTGATTTTTGGATCAAGATATTTTTCTAAAAATTCGACAGTACCTGCTGTCCGTATTTTATCTCGGCTGGAAATAAGATTTTTGAATAATTTATTTGACTTACTTCTTAACACTGGATCATTACAAAAATTTCCAGTTTTATAATCCCATGAATCTACTTTCAAAATAACTTGAGTTTTCCCCATTTCGATTTTAAATGAATTTTCTATGAATTGTTTATTAACTACGGTGCAGATTTTTCTTTTAACTGAACCTTGCTGTCCTATTGATTTTTCTACTAAGTTTTTAGTAACCACTTCGCAGATTATTGAGTTTGTGATTTGTATAAGTTGGTGATTATCAGAGTGGCACAATGGGATGTTGTTTAGAAGTATTGGTATTTTTAATTGATGTTTGATGATGTTATTCGGGTGGTTGTCAGACTATGAATTTGTCATAGCCCCTAATTTGAGGTCGTTACACTTGCGCCGTCAAACACCACTCGTGACTCTTCCCTCCTTCAGCCACAAGCCACCAAATAGACACATCAAGCTGCTTAATACCGAAGGTTTCTCTAGAGCACACAAACAATAGAAGGGTATATTTTTGTATGTTCTCTTATTTTTTAAAGTGTTAGTATTATATTGCTAACTTATGACAATGTTAAATAAACATTTCATATGTTTGTTGCGACAAACGCAGCGAAACAAGCAACAATAACAATAACACGATAGAAAAATAAATACATCACAGAAAGAACACAATGATTTATACGTGGTTTGGCAAAGCCTACGTCCACAGTGGAGATCCGGCGAAGGTCTTCACTATGTGTAAAATCGGATATTACAAGTTTCAACTCCTCACTCTCTTATTCTGTACGAATTTCAGTTTCTCTTTCACAACTCACTCCAGACCATAAACGCCCTTAGGGTCCACGACCCATGAGCAAAAACAAGTCAAAGCTCATCCAACGGGTTGTTGGGTCGACCCGACGCCAAATTCAGGCCACAACATCACAAATCTCCACCTTCGCTCGAATTACGCCAAACTCCACAATCTCCAACTACTCCTTTCGCCTCCTTCACACGCTCCCAAGGGCCTCAGCAACTGCAAGTACCAACTAAGTCCAGAGGGTGTTTGAACTTGAGAGTAGGAATGACCCTAGTCATCATATCTGCCAAATTATGTGTTGTCCCAATCTTCCTCACTGCAATAGCACCCTGTGCAACCACATCTCTGATGATGTGAAATCTGACATCAATGCGCTTGGTCCTCTCATGGAACATCTGATTTTTAATCAGATGTATGGCACTCTGACTGTTGCAAAACACAATCAAATCATCATGACTCTGGCTGTTGCAAAACACAGTCAAATCATCATGCTGCAAGCCTAAATCACTAACCAAGCCTCTCAACCATATAGCTTCCTTCACTGCCTCTATAGCTGCCATGTACTCAGCTTCAGTAGAAGACAATGCAACTACGGGTTGCAAAGTTGGTTTCCAACTTATCACACTCCCACAAAGAGTGAAGACATACCCTGTTAAGGACCTCCTTCTATCAACATATCCAACAACACTACCACACGTGTTGCTACCTCTGTCATAGACTAAGCCAACATCTGTAGAGCCTAGCAAGTACCGCAATATCCACTTCACAGCCTGCCAATAGACCTTCCCAGGTCTATCTATGTAACTGCTCACTACACTAGCTGCATGTAATATATATGGCCTAGTGCACACCATAGCATACATGGGGCTACCAATTGCACAAGCATAAGAACACGAGACATGTGCTCCACCTCCTCCTCGGTTTGTGGTGACAATCATGCTAGAAGTCTAAAGTGGTAAGCCAATGGAGTACTCACATGCTTTGATGCTTGCATACTGAAGCGTTCCAGCACCTTCTCAATGTATTTCCTATGTGACAAATACAATATACTCGCTCCTCAATCCCTGTGGATTTTCATACCCAATATCCTCTTTGCAGCACCAAGATCCTTCATGTCAAATTCACCACTAAGCTGAGCCTTCAACATGTTGATTCTTGACATGTTCTTGTTAGTTATCAACATGTCATCAACATACAACAAGAAGTACAAATACAAATCATCTGAGAGCCTCCTGTGATACACACAACTGTCAAACTTACTCCTACATTAGCCACTCCCAACCATAAAGGTGTCAAATTGCTTGTACCACTGTCTGCTTCAGCCCATACAAAGACTTCTTCAGTAGGCAAACATGATCTTCCTTTCCCAGGTTGATGCATATAAATCTGCTCTTCCAACTCATCATGCAAGAAAGCAGTCTTGACATCAAGCTCCAAGTCATACAAAGCAACCATAGCAAGTAACACCCGGATTGAACTATGTTTCACCACACGAGAAAATACTTCATTTAAGTCTACCCCTTCCCTCTGTGGATGGCCATTCGCCACCAAGCGTGCCTTGTACCTCGCATCTTCCACCCCTGGAGTTCCTTCCTTCTTCTTGAAGATCCATTTACAGCCCACAATCTTCTGTCCGTTAGGCTTCTTAACTAGCTCCCAAGTCTGGTTCTTATTTAGAGACTCAATATCCTCACTCATGGCAACAGACCACTGTGCTGACTCTCCACATGTACATGGTACGTGCTCATCTTTATCCTATACCACACTAAATGCATAAACAACCAAATCAGCATGTGAAAACCCATACTTCTTAGGTGGCCTAATATCCCTCCTAGACCTATCTCTAGCCAACACTATACCACTGCAACTATGCATCTCCCTCAACCTGAAACTGCACCTGGTTATTAGTTGACCAATCAGGACCATCCTCTAATTGAACCTCTACATGCTCTATCTGCTCACTGAGCTCTCCCTGAATCAACTACCTCTTTCTGCAGAGTAAGCATCGCAGACTGATAACCAAGAAATATGTATTGCTTAGCCCTCGTTTCGAGCTTCCCCGCATTCACATAAGCATACACTAGACACCCAAATATTCTTAGATTACTGTAACTATGAGGAGAACCAGACCATACCTCCTCCGGAATGTTACAGTCAATAGCAGTCGATGGAAACCAGTTCACCAAGTAACTAGTTGTAAAAACAGTTTTAGCCCTTTGTCTAACCCTACATTGGACAATATACATTGTGCCCTCTATAATTCACCTTACCCTTGGTCTTGTGAATTCTGTAGTACTGAACTTCACTCTGCACTGCTTCCCGAAGACACAATGCTCATATAAATCCAACTTCCTAGTTTTCTGACCACCAAGCAAACCCTTCTTACTCAGAACATCCATCCCCCTCATTCATATACCCAAGCAGCATATGCCACAATCTGGTAGTATCTGAATCCGCATTGGAGAACGATCCAACTGAACCAGTGGTCGTGCTACCCTATAGATCACATAAACCATGCTTCTCCAGTCCCTTCATCACCACAAGAGCACCCTTTGAAACCTGAATGATTTCACCTCCAGCTTTGTAAGTGCACCTAATAGAATCCAGTGTACCCAGGGTAATCTAATTCTTTATCAGTTTTGGTACTTGCCTGACATTGGTCAATATCCTTACTATGCCGTCATACATCTTGATTCAAACTGTACCGATACCTACAACTTTGCACGTCGCATCATTCCTCATCAGAACTTCCCCTCCATCAATAGATCGATAAGAAGTTAACCAGTCCCTGTTTGGACAAGCATGAAACGAGCAACCCGAATCAAGAATCCACTATTCACAAGAGCTATCGATTGAAATCGTGAGAACATTACCACCATTTGAATTACTACCCTCTATAAGAGCCAAACTATCAACTTCAGAGGATTTTCCCTTTCCCTTCTGATGTTGTGGACAGTCTTTCCTAAAGTGTCCTTCCTTGCAACAGATGTAACATCTCAACACCTTCGTTTTGTTCTTAACTTAAAACGATTTCTGCTGCCAAACCTTTCATTCTGATTTGTTCTTCCTCTAACAACCAGACCTTCTGCCGAGCTTTCTGTATTAACCTCAAATGCCCTTTTCTGCAACTCCTTGGAATTCAGAGCTGCCTTCACGTCTTCCATGGACAAATCAATTCTGTCATACATCATCGTATCGACAAAGTTCTCATACGAGGGTGGTAAAGAACACAACAGAATAATAGCCTGATCTTGACATCAATATTATTCAAGTCCATGATGATATCGTTTACTTCGTCAACGTGGTCTTTTAGAAACGAACCTTCACGCATCTGGAGAGTGAACATCCGCCGTAATCTCTTCAGCAACTTCTCACAGAACCTCGTTACTCCAACACAACAAAATTGTATTGTGTTTTCTCCATAACCTCATATTTGTCCTTAATCTTTTCTAGCAGTGCATTCTTCCCCTTCAGCGCCGCAGAACCTCGTTAATCCAACATAACAAAATTGTATTGTGTTTTCTCCATAACCTCATCTTTGTCCTTAATCTTTTCTAGCAGTGCATTCTTCCCTTCAGCGCCTTGGATAATCATTGTTGAACCAACAGAGCCTGCATCCTAACCCGCCACAGGTTGAAATCATTTTTGCCGTTAAACTTCTTGATTTCCAGAAACTTGGATGCCATCCCTGCTTCGAACAGGAAGCTTTGATACCAGTTTGTTACGACAAACGCAGTAAACTAAGCAACAATTACAATCACACGATAAAAAAATAAACACACCACGCAAAGAACACAAACATTTATACGAGGCTTAGCAAAGCCTACGACCACAATGGAGATCCGGCAAAAGTCTTCATTATGTGTAAAATCGAAGATTACAAGCTTCAGCCCCTCATTCTCTATTCTGTACGAATTTCAGTGTCTCTCTCACGACTCACTCCACCCCTAAAAATCCATATATATCGAGCTACAAGAGAGTACTAATTAGGGTCCACGACCCATGAGCAAAAACTGGTCAAAGCTTATCCAACGGGTCGTCAGGTCGAAAGTGGGTCACTACGTATAGGGATGGCAATTTCCTCCAACCCGGCCTACGCCCACTGCACCCCGCAATTAAACAGAGTACATAGGGCGGAGTCGGTATTTTGTCTATCGGAGTAGGGGTGGAGATGGTATAATAATTAGAAACCTGATTCGGAGTAGGGGCAGAGTTGGTATGGTAAATTTTCTAACGGGGTGGAGTAGGATTTAGCCAAACCCGTCTTAACTCTGCCCCGTTGCCATCCCTAACAACGCGACCCGACACCAAATTCAGGCTACAACATCACAGTTTTATCCATACTAGTTTTTAATCCTTTCGACTCCAATGCCATCTCCACATTTCTATTTTATTGCTAAGTTTTCCTCAAAAGTATCTAATAGCACCAAGTCACCAACAAACAATATGAACCATGGAGTGTCTCTTTCTAAATCTTTTATATATATATATATATATTTCATCTAGGACTAATAGCACCAAGTCACCAACAAACAATATGAACCATGCAGTGTCTCTTTCTAAATCTTTTATATATATATATATATATATATTTCATCTAGGACTAGTGAATAAATATGGGCCCACTACAAATCCTTGGTGCAATCCTACTTTTGTGAAAAACACACTAGTCTCGTCACATATAGTGTGAACTCTAGTCTTAAATAATTTTATCATTTTTAATAACATGCATTGCACTTGTTCTTTTCCTAGTACATACATAAGGACATACATATCTCTTCAACCAGTGCCCACCGCCGCACAACCAACACCCCCCACTGCCACCACCACTCACTACATCTCTCTCTTTCTCCCCAATCTAATCTATTGTGGTTCCCTCCATTACGCATCTTTTCTCTTCCACTTTCTTAGGTCTACTTTGAAAACCCTAAACAATTTTTAATGATTTTGTTTACTCACTCCAAATTCAAAGAGCTAGGGTTTCAAATGGACCACCTACTACAGCCGCTATCATCTCCTCTCTCTTTTCTCCTTTTCCCTTTGCCAACTGCCACTACCACTACCATTACCAGGCCTTATATATACACTACAAAATAAAATAAAAAATTGATGTATCAATGTAACATCCTAAATAATCGCTAATCAATTTTTTAAAAGATATCCACTTTAAAAACAAATGCAAAATTGTGAATGCTAACATGGCAAATCCTCGCTGTCAAATTTCCACAATTGAATACACTGTAAGACATATCATCATCTTGGTACTACTGCCACAAGAAAAGGGGTACATTGGGGGTTTAGCGAGTGATCATCAATGATGGTATCAGCTAACATTCTGAAAGTTGGCGGCGCTCTCCTCTCCTCCTTTCTGCTGCAGTTGTGATGGCGGCACTGGTGGTGGTCCCAGCTAACATTCTGAAAGTTGGTGGCACTCTCATTCTTTTCTGCTACAGATGCAATGGCAGCTCTGGTGGTAGTCCAGGTAGCCCGCGTCCCGTTCTTTTCGCACTCTCATCTCATTCCCGCGTAAAAGGGTAACTCGAATGGCGGCGGAAAGAGGGGGGAAGAGAGAAACAGACGGTGGTGGTAGGGGTGGCCATCGATCGGATTAGGCAACAATCATAATCCGATCTGCTCCTAACAGATTGGAAAATTTTGAATCCGCCACAAATCCGTGGGATGGCAGATCGGATCCACGGATTGGGATTTTTCCTAACTAGTCCAATATTGTATATTTTTTAACCATAGCCCAATGAATAAAATTTCAATTTATAACATTAATTCATATAATGATTATTAACTAATACATTCTTAGAATCCATTAAATGATCATTAACTAATTAAATTAACCAACACATTCTTTGAATATATATAGATATATATATAAATCTCACGGATTAGATCGGACTCACGATCAGATCGGATTTTAGCAACCCAATCTGTGATCTACGGATTCAATTTTTTTAATCCGCCACCGATCCGTGGGTGTAGCAAACCGATCTGCTCGGATTGGATTCACGGATTATTTGGCAGGGTGAGAAATAGTGGTAGCGGTGGATAGAAATGTGTGTTTATAGATATGTGTGTGTTTATCATTTGGTTAACATGGCCATTTCATAAAGTTAATAGGTTCATTTATGTAATTTTGCTACAAAA
>JAOTQH010254185.1:9255-31299 GCA_025631255.1 Cornus kousa | reverse complement strand
AAATCAAAGGAATTACACATCAGAATGGTGTGAATTCACACAATATCCAAATTAAGAAAACTTGTTAGGGGTACATATCGCAAAATTATACTATAATCTAGCCACCTGTATTTTGTCAAGCTGACCTCCCTATGGTCAATAACTAAATTCTACTCACCAGAACAAGAAGACGACGTGCTGCTAGTTGTTAAAATTAGATTAATGGCATGTTCATTAAGTCTTTTGGGTTTATTCATGTATCAAGTATATACATGTATATAGTGTATACACTGAACAAGTGTGTACACGTATTGTGTGTGTGTGTGCGTTTTAATGGATTTTGTCAGGATTAAATCACACCCATCAATGTAAAATGCTTCATCAGAATTCAGACTCGGTAGTTCACGCTGATGAAGGATTTCCAGAATCTCTTCAGTTTCACCAAGAAGATGAGCTGCATGCTGGACACTTTTCTCCCTTTCTTCTATGGCACTAGGGCTGCAAGTTGGGTTGGCCCAACCTAGCCCAGTCCCAACCCAACCTCAACTCGAATTGGGTTGGGTTGGGCCAACCCGAATTATATTTAACATGGATTATGGTCAAAACCCAGCCCGAATATTTTCGGGTCGGTCGGGTCGGGTTGACGGGTTGAGTTTTTTTTTATTAAAAAATATATATATATTTTCCAAAAATTTATATATATTATATATTTATATCTATATAATTATATTATTATTAAAAAACAACAAAATTTTAGGGTAAATCATTTCAGCCTCCCCAATCGCAGGTCACATTATCAAAACTCTCTCCCTCTCTCTCTCTGCAACTGCAAACTACAAAATCTACAAGAATCAGAAGTTCCAAAACCCATATATTTTCAGATCTGTCTGCAAGAAATGCAAGTTTCTTGTCCTGTGGTTATCGACTCCACTAGCACCAAACCTATCAAATTCAAGAAAGATTCGTGCACATATGGTTGATGTCCTCTCGGAAGAATTTGGACCTTTTTCTCATGACTGCTGCATCACGGGTGTGTTGTTTGTTCTTTTCCTCCCAAGGAAGAAGAAACTTCAATTTTTTGAGCTATCATAGTAGTAATGAATGGACTCACTTGTAAGATTTGTGCCAGTAAGTGCTTACATAGTTGTATGTCTGAATCAATTTATGAATGAATTTGATATGATGTATCATAAATAAATATGATTAATATGCTGGTGTTCTTTATTTTTTCTTTTTCTCTTTCTTCTTTTATCTTTTGGTGTAGTATTACTTTATTGTTGATAAAGACCCAAAGTTTCACCACTCTCTCGTTTTTTTTTTAACATGATTACTCATAACTTCAGAAGCTGGTACAACTTGGGGCGAGGCGAGAAAGGAAAGTGATGATTTTTTTCTCCTACTAAATGAAGGCTATGCTTGGCTTGCAGATTAAGGAAGAAAAATTTAAGGAATGTAAATTTTCTCACAATTTTACCTTTAATAAACTTATAGAAATTAAAATTTGGGAATTAGGAAAAAATAAAATAAAATAAAATGACATGTAAAGCCAAGTGTTAATACCACCAAATTAGGGCCTCGGCATGTGGCGAATTGCATGAACTTGCCACATGGAAAGAAATTGTCTCATTAACGGGATAAAAAAGAAGTACTACTCGATAAGCATTTCCACCAGCAACTTGAACTTTGAAACATCGAACCACTCAAATGCTGTCATGTGGAACTGAATATTGAGTCGAGGAACTGGGATCCAGTAAGGAAACGTACATCAAAAGAAAACATGTGGCATTCAATTGCCACGTGTCAAATGTTGGTTCCCTAAAATAAGAGATGAGGAAATTCAAATCAAGAGCCTTTCCCAAATGGTATAACCTCCTCATCTTCAAAGAAGAAGGAAGGAGTTTCGAGGCCGGGCTGAACAAAAAAAGTGTATGTGTTTGCTTTACCATATAAAAAAAATAATAATAATAAAAAAAAAATTGATGAGGCAACCTGTAACTCCAAATATAAATTATAACTTACCATATAAGTTGGAATTGTGCCTAAAATTAAGGGTCCCGTTAAATGAGGGATCGCAACAGAAGAAGATCTCCTAAAGGTAAAATGCTTAATAGACTAATATACAACATGTGACACTTATCATGATACAAAAGTATTAAAACGAATATACAGAAGTATTAAAACGAATAAAAAAGCATATATGAAACGAATAAAAGCAATACATTCGGGGTGGTAGAAAGAAAGAAAAAAAAAAAACAAAAAGCAATCTTTCAAACCTAAAAAAGTATTTTCCAAAAAGTCATGTGCACGTTTATACTTCGCGTATGATACACAGATTTACTAACTAGGAATTCGATATAAAAAATTAAAAGTATAATGATCACACCTTAAAACTAGAAAATCATTCAAACCACTTCTCGTTATGTTCTAAAAAGTTGTGTATCACTTTATTTTAAGCTTTATGTGCAAGATCAAAAAAAAATTCACGACTGTAATAACCGATTCCGTTACATACTGTCGATATAGATCCGATTCTGTTACACCAACACCGCAACTGCAAACCTTAGTATCCCCGCTATTAAGCATATCCGTCCTATTTATTATCCTGGTTTTACAAATCCTAGAGATAAGCTTTTAATTGAGTATTTCTTGAATTAACTCTAGGTATACAAGCAAAATTGTACAAATCCATCTATGGAGAGATAAATCTTTATACACCCAAAGCTCTCTCAACCCTTATGCAAGAAGCTTCAAGCCGATCTCAACCTTTATGAGAGAGGCTTCAGGGTTTAGTCAATGTGTGAGAATACACATATTCTCAGCCTTTATGTGAGAATGACGTGAAAAAGAATAGATTCTCTCTCATGTTACTGAAAAGTGCTGATGTGCCAAATCACCTATATAGCAAGCCAAACAACTTACCTTCCAGGCTCACCAAAAACCATCCTAACTCAATTCACCCCTTCTTTGTGTAACTATCCGAGCAACACTTCTTTCACCAACAATGCCATCACATAAAAGTCATACATGGAAATATAATCATGGTATATACACATTTATAGACAATTCTTGTATTATATAAAAATGTTATTTTAAAAAAATTTATATATCTAGTCATTTGTTCGTAGCAGATGTAAAATGATCTAAGTTAACAAAAGTATATTAAAATATCATAACATATTCCTAATTGTACAAAATACATAAGTAAAAGCTTCATTACAACATGCATAAATGATGTAATTTTGTCTAATATAATAGACAGATTTAATTATATACATACACAAAACAAATTGTCATGTAGTTTTATACTAAAATTTGGAACCCATTTCCAGTTTATTAACTATAGCCAATATCATTCATAAATAGAATTACTAGAAATGAAGTCCATCACATAACAATAACCACCCCAATTCAAACCAATCCATGGTGTTAATAAATTCCATGCAGCGTCACCACATATGTACCTCCAAAACATAACATAAATAAACAATACAAAAAACTAGTTGTCAGAGGTCATCTATTCACAACTGTATCCCCCGTTACCTGAAATAATAAAATAAAGAGTAAGTTCGCAGCTCAACAAGATCATGACCTAATAAGATAACCATATCCTTACCTCACTTCATCCCAACTCAATATACAACAGCACAATCAATTACAAAATGATATATGACTTGAGTATACCAACTATATATTACGTAGGAAATACTTCATCTGGATGCGTATCACGAATAATCCATAATCTGATCCATTATTAATCTATTATATTTCTCTCTTCCTTTTTTCGGTCTTTTTATTTTTATTATAAATCTTACAATTATGCAAACATATCTATTATATACTTAAATGTATATGAATGATGTATGTTACATATTCAATTATCTATATAAAAGTTTCCTTAATGCAGTCTCCACTCACTCGCACTCCAAATGAAATTTTCAATAAATGTAATGTCAATATCACCTCCTCTCACAAGTGATGTGCAAGAGAACTTTTGTCACTATCACCTCTCAAAAGTTTAGTGCAAGAGTATTTTCTTTAATAGTTTTGAAGTGTACGAGTATTTTATAAAAATAATTGTCATTTCATTTTTCAGAAAAAAAAAAAATAATAATAATAATAAATTTAAGAGAAGTAAAATGTAGATTGTGAATAGAATGATAGTTTCAAAATCAGATTCATAATTAGACCATTTAGTATGTTGACCTTTTTACCCTTTTTCTCTCAATTCACGATTTAGGGTTTTTGGGGATTTAGGGTTTCTTTTTCAATTTCACGACTAACCGGTTGACGGTGGTGAGTGCTGGTGAGCTGAGACGACATGGGGAGGGCCCTTCCTCCTCTATTCTGCCAGTGGGGGCTGGTATACCCCATGCACCAGCTACTCAACATTCGAATCAACATCAACAGTAACCTTCTTGGAGGAGTTTCTTTGATGACAATTCACAGAAGAAGATGGAGATGGTTCCATATGTACCTGAATGTCGAGGTGCAAAGGTGATCAAGATTCTGGAAGAAGATGTTACAGAGGAGGTGGAGTACTGGAAATACTCTATTGTAGGGTATTTGATGGGCAAACGACCTTATTTCCCACATTTCAATGACTGACTTAAAAGGATCTGGAAAACCATAGGGAATTTCAAGTTGATTTCTATACCAAAGGGTTTTTTCATGGTGAGATTTGACAATGACAATGCTGCTAATAGTATCCTTCAGCATATTCACACATATCAGGGAAGACCAATGATACTTGAGCGTTGGGATAAGACTGTGAATCTTGAGAAGGAGGTTCTGGGTTCAGTCCCTATTTGGGTTCGATTGTTTAACCTCCCTATGCATTGCCGTGGGAAAATGTCCATTGCTAGGGTTTGCTCTTAATTTTCGATTCCATTATACCCTGACGAAGCTACATTAGCTCGGGAGAGAGGAGGATTTGTTATGGTTATGGTTGAAGTGGATGTGCACAATGAACTTCCTGAAGTTGTTAATATTGACATTCATGGAATCGATTGTGAGGTTTATATTGAATACGATTGGAAGCCACAACTGTGTAGGAAATGTAATGGATTTAATCATTCGGAAGCTAAATGCCCTATGCAAATTCAAAACAAGAAACCATCTTCAGAATGGATTGTTAAGCAGAAAGGGAAATCAGTGCCACAGGCAGAGACTACTGATATAAGGAAATCTGTTCCTGAAGCCACTGAGAGTAGTGTACCTTTGGAGATTTTATCACCTAATTTGAATTCTCCATCTATGAATGTTGATAGAACAGAAGAAAATGTAGCTCCTGAAGAGACAGTTAGGGCCTTAATTATTGTTCAAGAAGAGAGTGGTTTGGAGAATGATGAATGTGATGGGTTGGTTTCTATTATTGAACCTCTTGAAGTTTCCCCTATTAAAACTTTACGGCATCATGTTTCTTGTTCACAACTAAATGTGATCCCAGAAGAAACTCCTTCAACCAAGAAGCTTGATACTGGTGAACAAGTTTTGATTACTTCACCACATGATGGTACTCCTTTAACAAAAAATCAAAAGAAGAAGCGGAGGAAGAAGGAAGCTAAAATGGAAGATAGTACAAGAATCACTCGAGGTATGGTGGCTGGTGGTGTTGCACCACCCTTTGCTGTTATTTGATGATTGGAATGTGGAATGTTAGGGGGCTCAACAGGAGGGGAATGCAACAGGAAATCCACTCTTGGTTGAGCTTGAACTCTCTGTCCTTGGTATGTTTAGTGGAGACTAGGGTTCATAGTTCTAAATTTAATTGAATTGGTAGTAGAATAAGGGCCAACTGGCAGTGGTGTCATAACTATGATGCTGTTTATGGAGGCCGGATATGGTGTGGTTGGAATCCTGCAATTTTGGAGGTTCAAATCATGGATGTTAAGGCTCAGGTTATATTGTTAAAAGTTAAAATTAGAAGTTCAGGGCTCCTCTTTTGGCTGAGTGGTGTTTATGGTGAGAATACAGTTGAAGAGAGCAGAGATCTTTGGAATTGCCTAACAGAAATGTCTGATATTGTGTTTGGTCCTTGGCTTCTTCTTGGGGATTGGAATGTTGTTAGAAGCAATGGTGAAAAATTAGGGAGGAAGAATATTCCTAGGAGGGTGCTAAAGGAATTCAATGATGTTGTTGACTCTCTCATTCTTTCTGATATCCCAATCTCAAATGGTAAGTATACTTGGTGTAATAATAGAACAATTGCTAGAAGAATTTATGCTCAATTGGACCGTGGATTAATGAATGAAGAGTGGAGCACTATGTTTCCATCATCTAGAATTGATCTTACATCTTCTATGCTTTCTGATCATTGGGGACTGTGTGTTAAGATTCCAACAAATATTATTCAGATTTTTACAGGTTTGGAATGCACAACCTGTGGTGAAACAGGTAGTTGCTGAGGCTTGGCTTGCTAGGGTGAATGGGGATCCTATTGTGAAGGTTATCATGAAACTTAAAGCTGTTAAAAAGGCTGTTAAGCTATGGAATAAAACAAAGTTCGGATCTGTTTTTGAACAGGTTATTGCAACCAGAAATACATTGGAAGAGAGCCAAAATTCTTTGTCTAACACACCTTTGTGTGTGGACAATATTCAGAGAGAGAAAGAGGCTAGGAAGAATTATGCAGCTGCTTTGTTTAATGAAGAACTTTTGGCTTCTCAGAAGGCTAGAATTAAGTGAAAGAATGATCAAGATAGGTGCACCAAATTCTTTTACCAGAAAATTAAGGCTCACAAAGCAATTAATAACATCACAAGCCTCAAAGATACTGATGGGAGGTTGGTTCAAGATGTTAGTGGCATCACAGAGCTGCTGTTGAATCATTTTACTTCCTAGTTTTCCTCAAGAGGACAGGTTTCTCCACCATCTGCAGTTTATATCAGAAGATCTCTCACTGGTGAAGAGGCTGCTGGTCTTGAAGGCCTAGTTACAAGGGATGAAATCAAGCTTACTGTTTTTAACATGGGTTTGGATAGGGCACCAGGGCCAGATGGTTTCACTGTTAGATTCTTCAGGGATTACTGGGGGACTGTGGGCGATGATGTTCGCAATGCTGTACTACATTTTTTTCAAAATTCAGTGATGGATAACAGTTTGAACAGCACCTTCATTACTTTGATTCCCAAGGCAAAAGAAGCAGACAAAGTGGGAGATTTCAGGCCAATTTCTTTGTGTAATGTTCTTTATAAGATCATTACAAAAATTTTGGCAAATAGACTTGAGTTTGGTTCTGGGAAAGATTGTTGGAAAAGAGCAAAATGCTTTCATTGGAGGGAGGAAAATTCAAGACAACATTTTTCTTGCCACTGAATTGATAAGAGGTTTTGGAGCCAAGACAACACAACCTACCCTTGCTTGGAAGGTTGATCTCAGGAAAGCCTACGATTCAGTTCAATGGGATTTTGTGATCAGTTTATTACAGCTTTTTGGTTTTGGAACTAAATGGATTGGTTGGATTAAGGCCTTTATTTCTACAGTTTGGTTCTCTCTACTTGTGAATGGGAGTCCTCATGGTTTCTTTCAGCCTTCAAGAGGGATTAGGCAGGGATGCCCTCTCCCCTTTGTTATTTACTTTGGTAACTGAGTACTTATCTTCCATGTTTGAATTTGATTGTTTCTCCTGCTGCTAGAAGGGCTAAGACTATGGTTACTCATCAATTCTTTGCTGATGACTTGCTTGTGGTGGTGAGATCAAACATGGCCTCAGTTTTTACCTTGAGAAGAATGATGAAACACTTTGCAGAGGTGTCTGGTTTGGTGGTGAATACTGACAAATCTGAAGTTTATCCCACTAGATCAGCGTAAAGGAAGGCTGTCATTTTGAGAATTTTGGGTTGTAGACAGGATTCATTGCCTTTCACTTACTTGGGATTACCTATTTCTGATATGGGCCTCAAGAGATTGGATTGCAAACCTTTATTGGACAAGATTATTATGCAACAACAAGGTGGGCTGGCATGAACTTATCTTTGGCTGGGAGAATTGAATTAATTAGAGCTGCAGTGACTCCTATGGTCCTCTACTGGTCCTCAGTCTTCTCTATTCCAGCTGCTGTAGTGAACATTATTGAAAGAAGGATGAGAAATTTTGCCAGGGGTCATGATGACAACACTGTGAAATTGCATGCTTTATGTTGGAAGAAATTTTCTTCTCCAAAAACTGAGGGAGGTTTTGGTTTGAAAAGATTAACGGATATTGACGGAGCTGCCAAATGCTCTTTGACCTGGGATTTTCTACTGTCTAAAGACAGACTATGGGTTGCGTGGTTCAAAAATTGTAATCTCAAGGTAGCTTCATACTGGTCTGTGACTCCAAAAGATACTCATTCAGTAATTTGGAAGGGAATTGTAGCAGTTAGAGGGATATTGAAAGATAACTGTTCTTATCATATTGGAAATGGACAACTTATCAATATTTTTTTGGATCGATGGTGTGGGGGGCACTTTTTATCTTACATGTTCAGGTATAGAACATTAAGAATGGTTTCTACTAATAAGTAATTACTCTTGAGTAGTTTCATTGAGAATCTTCAGCTGAAGGTTGGTGTATACAGCAGAACAGAATTTATGGTGGTGAGGATCAGATTCTATGGAATCACAAGCCTTTTCTTTTAAAGCTGCTAGGGAATCTTGTAGGGTTATTAAAGCTGAGGCATCTTGGTATGAAATGGTGTGGAATGGAGGGAGGCCACGATGGTCTGTTTTTGGTGGTCTGATTTTACAAAATGCTGTTTTGAAT
Organism: Cornus kousa; assembly: GCA_025631255.1. Taxonomy (NCBI): domain Eukaryota; kingdom Viridiplantae; phylum Streptophyta; class Magnoliopsida; order Cornales; family Cornaceae; genus Cornus; species Cornus kousa. The sequence goes on along the minus strand of JAOTQH010254185.1, from coordinate 22,578 downwards.
GAGGTTAATTTGCAGAGAAGGGGTATTTCTTTAGCCTCTATTTGTTGTTTATGTGGTAGGAACATGGATCATGTGGATCATATGTTTCTTACCTGTGTGTACTCTTGGGAAGTTTGGTGTCGTTCGGCTGACTTGTTCCATTGGAAGGTGCAAAAACTGAGTTGTATTGCAGCATTTGCTACTCTGCTCTTTATTACTTACAAAATGAAAGAAATGGAAGATTCCATACGAATACTGCTAGAACTCCTTCCATTTTATTGAAATGTATTGTTTGGGATGTCTTAGATGTTGCAAGGGTAAACCTTCATGATTTGATAGGATAGATAGGAGGTTTAGGGTTGTTGTGGTCTGCACTTCTCTTCACTCCTAGGGGTGTGTTTCAGTGAGAATCTTTATGTCACTTTCTCTTTTGTACTCTATCGTTTATTTATAAAATTTTCTTCATTTAGGAAAAAAAAAAAAAAAAATCTCTCCCTATATATATATTTTTTGCCTCTACTAATCTACTTGCAAAAAGCTACAGTTTCTAGCATTGGCTAAAAGGCCTAATTAGACAAAATTTTCTATAATGAAAAAGCAATCTGTTTATACCACACACATCTAAAATGAAAAAGCAAATTTTTTATACCACACACATCTAAAAGAGAATTTTTAAATTTAAAGTGCTTTGACGATTTCTCTGTGTGCATGTATGGATGGGTGGTTAGGAAGCACGAACACTTCTATGACAGTGTCGTGGCAGTATCAAACACCCAAATACATTTCGGACATGCAGATACAATCCAAACAAGTGTCAAACGCGGCTAGAAGCATCATGAAATTTGATTATTTGATTTTCTGATTCGTCAATGCAATGACACATTTTGGACACTTTCACGACATGGCAAGGTGATTTTATAATAATTATTAATTAATCAGACAATGAGAGTTCATGTAATTTTAAAAACATATTGTGGGTAGCAGAATTTTCTCTTAACATTAAATAAAATAGCACTTTTTTTTTCTTCCCTCTACCATTTTCTATCTATTTTCATGAGCAAAAAATAGTATTTATACACTAACATATTATATTATTAATTTTTAACGTATCAATTTCATATCCATGTCCTATTTTTTGAAAACTGCAATATCACCGTGTCCATATAATGTTGTATCCTTGTCCATATCCGTGCTTCCTAGGTGGGTGGGTCTTTGTCATGTGCTTCTGAGTATTTGCAGATGACAAGTGATGGTACGGTGTGCAAATCTACTCCAAAATTGCAATCATAATTTAATGGGGATATTACTGCAATCCAGCAGCCTATTTTTCAGATTTCAAAACTAAAAACTGAATTCCTATATGCATCGATGGAATCTCTATATGCATCATCCAATATTTAAGATCCACTTTTGCATAAGGTAATGTAGAGAAAATTAAATATTCTAGAACAGTACATATCAGCATGATTTTAGCTTATACAGTTATGAGACGTTATTACCTTAAGGTAAAAGCATTTTATTTTAATTTTTTGAAGTAAAAATTCCTTAAAGAAACTCAAGAGGAGAGCTGCTTCCAAGAGAAAATACAAACCCAACTAATCTATTGGAGCTCCTTCAAGGGGCCTTTCAATCTTCAAATGGCTTTCCATGGAAATGCATGACCCCGAATCTCTAAAAGGCTCCTACATAAAGATTGGACACCAAAGACTCCTCCCGAAGAGCCTGTCCAAAGCATCTCATCCATCCCTTTCCAATTCATCATCTGACTGTAGAACAAAAAAAGGAACTCTGCCACCTCCGCAAGCTCCAAATCACGGAACTCTCTCCAAAATTACACGTCCCAAGTCATTGATCCTCCCAAAATCTGATGTGTCTCCGAATCTTGACTCTAAATTTGATACGTATGAAAAAATCATTCCAACCCTTCCTGATAAGCTTCCAAACTCCCACTCCAATAGGAGCTCTCATCTCCACTAAAAACCATCCACCAATGCCTTCCCAAGAAGTTGGAAGATTTGAAAGGGCACTCTTCATAAGAGCAATGCACCCCCCTTTTTGAAAGATGATGTTTCTTCCAACAGGCAAGCCTTCTCTCCAAGCGCTCTAACACCAAAACCCAGACAAACGCCCTCCACGACGAGGCCCCCAACGAGAAGCCCAAATAAGAGAGGGAAAGATCCAACCCCACATCCCAAAATGTTAGAAAAAACCTACGTTACATGAACTTTTCAAAAGTAGCGAAGTACCCGTGTCGAACACATATTGCTCGGACATGGGTATAAAATATGTGTCCGACACTTTTGATTGAACGTGTACTTAAAAAGCATAATCAATCATTCAAGTACATTATATTATTACTTTAAAATGAGTTAAATGCCTATATTGAATATTACATTAGATAAAACATTATTTTACTCTAGAAAATAAAATGAAATAATTAATAAAATGAATATTTAGCACTATCCGTGTGTCCTTATGTTTAGATATTTGACATGTCCGATACATCGATAAATACCAGTGTCTAACACATGTACTCGAGTCCACGTAACATAGGTAAAAAGAATGGATTTCCTCAACCACTCCAACCAAGAACGTCTCACTCTCCTCAATGGTAATCTTCAAACCTTAGATTGCTTGGAAGCACACGAAAACACATCTCAATTATATCAACTGGTCCTTCACCGCAAATGAGAAACCACCATATGATTAGGGAGATTGCTATCTTGGAGGAGATTTCGTGGTGGTAGAAATCTCGGGATATATGGCTTAAGGAGGGTGATTGTAATACAAGTTTCTTCTATAGGCTTGCCAATGCCCATAGGGGGACAATCACATTGGGCAAATCTGTGTGGATGGGGTGGATTTGTGTAGGGAGGAGGAGGTTTGCAAGGGGATTGCCTCTTTTTACCAGAGACTTTATACTAAGTCCTACAGTTAGAGACCTTGGCTTGGCTGCCTTCATTTTGATTCAATCTCAGAGATCGACAAGGGTATGTTGGAGAGTAGTTTTACTAAAGTGGAAGTGTCGAAGGTGCTGAAGAGTTTTAATAGGGATAAAGCTCCAGGTTCGAATGGTTATACTATAAGGTTCCTTCTGGAGAGTTGGCATGTGGTTTAGGGGTGAGGTTATGGGCACCTTTCACGACATCCATTTACATTGGTGATTTAAGAAATCTCGCATCTTTTATTGCCTCATTACAAAAATTACAAAGAAGGGCGTTAGGAACTTTAGGAATATTAGTTTAGTGGGGTGCATCTACAAACCAATAGCTAAGGTCCTAGCCTTGGGACTAAAGGATGTCTTGGATAGAGTTATTTGATTCCAGAATGCTTTTATTGGTAGTCGTCATATTTTTGCTAGAGTGTGCGTGGATTCGAGATTGAGTAATGGTGCCCTGGATGTCGTTTGTAAGCTAGATATTGAGAAAGCTTACCATCACATTAGTTGGTGTTTGCTTTATGTGCCGGAGAGGATGGGCATCAAGGAGAGATGGAGGAGTGGATTGAGTCTTGCATTTCTTCTAGTTAATGGGTCTCTAACAGTTTTTTTTTTTTTTTTTTGGGCAGCTCGCAGGGCTTAAGACTGGGGGAACCACAATCTCCCTTCTTGTTCATTGTCATGGAGGCACTCTCAATAGACTGATGGGGAGGACTGTGGATCTAGGCTTTATTAGAGATGTGGAAGAGTTTCCATTTGCTGATTGCAGATGATGCTTCGACTTTTTGTGATGTTGACATGTCCAAGTTGAGATACTTGAGGTGTGTTTTGGTTTGTTTTCAGGCAGTGTCTGATTTGGAAGTCAATGTGAGAAAGAGTGCTTATTTTTTAGGTTTAAAAAAAAATTAAATAAATAAACCTTATTGTCAAGGCACCATAATTAAGTCAAAAGAAAGCCGGGAAAGAATCCAATATTTTTTTTCACGGGTTAGTACAAAGGGGAAGAAAAGCCATCGTAACAATGCTTTTCCAGAGCAATACCAAGATCATGAAGAAACCCAAAAAGAAATTATGAACAATGGGGTAGCATGGGTTTGAAAGTAGAGAGCTAAAGAGTCAGAGAATTACTTACAGGCATCACAACACCACACGAATGGCACATGGTCGGCCGCCCCTCATCACATAAGTTTTAGTGGAAAGGACATAACATGTCATACTATCCTCCCGTTTGGAAATTTGCATTCTCTCGAACCGAACAAAATCAGGGGAGTGGTGCCAAATCAAGTAGAACTCATCACCACGGAAATGAAGAAATTGCATATGACAACTTGGGCAATCCCAAAAGTAAGGATGTACACCCACAATAGGCGCATAGAAGAGCTTTTCTAGATCGAAATCGTAAGCATATATGCCGCACCGATGACTGTTGCTTTTCACAGTCTTAATCCAGTAAAGAGTGTTATCAAACAATGCAGGGCTGCTGGTACAGACAGTACAAAATTCTTCTTCATCTTCAGTGATTAACATTGGGCGTGGGATATTCCAAGAAGCAGCGCTCACGTGATAGGCAACTAAAAAACCATTTGTAAGCGAACCAAAAAGAATCCTACTTGAAGTGTCATCATACACTGCAAAAACATGTTCATAATAATCACCATACAATAAGGGCAGTGCTTCTTGAGGCGGTGGTGGATTAATGGGCTCCCACTTGTTCTTGGTCGGGTCGAAAACCTCACACAAATATTTCTCATCAATGTCTTCCGCATCGTAACTCCAATCAGTGCCACCGAAGACATATATCTTACCAGCAGCCGTCACTGCCTTCGAATGACCTTCTTCCCTTTTAATGTTCATTGAAGTAACTGCTTCCCACCCTCCTGCACTAGTATTAGTGGTGTCCCAGGCAAGGACATCGCGAGAGAACTCTTGGAGAGCACCAAGAGAGTATATTGTGGAGCCCACAGATACACAGCAGGTGCTATTCCACGGAACGGGCGTGTCGGTCAAGAGCGGCGTCATATAAACCCCTTTTCCACCTCTTTCTGTCTTCTTCCTCTTCTTCGGACTGTGATAATCCTTGCTTGATAATTTAATTACATACCAATCCGTCAATGATGTACCAGCCACATGCCTATTCCCACAAAGATAAACAGTTTTCTCGAACTCCTTTTCCTTTTCCTTTTCCTTCGATGATCCCGACTTCTTCCGAGATTTTCGCATTAGCGACAGTCCCATTGCCATCGCCGCCATCAATCTCTGCTCTGTATTTAGGGTTTTGGCTTCGCATTTGGATGAAATTACTAGGCGTGGATGGGTCTCTCTCCCCCTAGCAATTTAATCTGCTAGTAGTAATCTCAGATTATTTTATGTTAAGAGTATGGGAAATTTAATATTACACTGCATATCAAACACCTTCACGTAGTAAAATTAAATAATGATAATAAATAAATTCTCTAAATTTAATAAAATAAATAAATTCTCTAAATTTTTATTTGGTGCAATTCATTCTTGACACATTTAAGTTTTAAGTTAACTAAATTAATCTTACTAAACTATTTTATAAAATTTATAATAATAAATAATTTTATAAAAAGATCGAAATACCCAACATGCAATTTTGACCCCCAATTTACACCGGTTGAGTCCGTCCATATTCTAATTTGTAGCATTAGAGAGCCTCGCGTTCTTGAGTGACAAAGACCACAAACCGTAGCCCTATGTTTTATCGCTAGCCATTTACATAAGCAAGGAATGACCGACGACAAAACCAGCTAGTCTGAGACAGTAATCAGAGAGGATTTTAGCAGAGACATAACACACTCCGACGACGATGGCGAGGTTTAACGATTTCGACAGGGAAAAAAGACTGAATTGCCGACAATTGACCGGCGATCAAGGATAGCTACGCCGCGACCACATAGAATAGAATGGCAGACGGCGATGCCAACAGGAATTGGATCTGAACTGCGGGACTTGGTTTTGGGTGTATGGGTGTCATCTATTAAAAGCTGACATGGCATATTGATAAGTCAACACGATCCCAACCAAATCCCCCGTGGCGATTTGAAAAGTCAAAAGCCTTGAGAGACCAACTCTCGAGCACATTAAGCCCAGGTATAGCTCCAGGCCCATCAAGCCTCAAGAGTCTGACCTTGAACACTCTAAGCCGTGGCATCACTCCAGGCCTATCAAGCCTCAAAAGTCTAACCCTTGAGCACTCTAAGCCCTGGCATTGCTCCAGGCCCATCAAGCCTATGGAAGCTAACCCTCAAGCATGTAATACCCCTAACTCTCAAAAGGAAATAACTCGAATTTAATTATTTGTTTATGTGCATTTTAAATTGATTAATTGATTATTTATTTTGTATACATTTAATTATGATTATCTAGCTATGTGTTTAATTGTTTTACTTGTTTAATTCGAATTGTGCATTTGTTTTAAATTAAAATGTTTATTTGTTCTACTTATTGTGCAATTAGGAATTTTTTGGTTTATTTGATTAATTGGTATTTTTAATTCACGTGTTTTATTTAAATGACTTGGGTGACTTAGTTATTTTAATTTATATAGTCGTGTTTATAGTTTAGGTTTAGGGTTTTATTTTATGAGGTTTTGGGCGCTGACTTAAGATAACAGCCTATATATATATAACAGTATAGTCTGCTAGGGTTAAAAATCCTATTCACGTAATAGTCTTGAGAGGGAAAACAGAGGCACACGGAAGGAAGGAAAATAGAGGGAGCTTGAAAGGGAACTGTGAGAACTACCAGTTAGGAGTTCAGCCGTAGACTGAAGGTTCAAGAATGAAGGAAGGGATGGCTTGTGGGATTTAAACTGAGCAGTAAAAGGTTTACCGATAGTCGGCAGTCATCAGAGAATTTAGAGACAACGTTGAAAGGTTTTAAACCGAAACTTAAAGGCAAGTTTAATTTGATCTCCTTCCTTGTATTCTGTGCATTCCATATGGTCTCCAGGAATTAATTCAACTTTAAAATGGAAATTTGATGCAAGTTATTAGATTGTAAACTGTTCGTATGTTTGATAAATTGATATCGATTTTCTTACATAAACTGTTTTATTTTCTTTTAAGCTTTTTGTCAGTTAATTCATACTGGAAGGTGACGAGTTTCTAGGACTGTAAAAACTTAAATTGAACCCTAGGAATGTTAAAAGGTTTTGGGACAGGGACGATGAACTTCGCCGGAAACGCAGAAGGCAAACAGACGAAACAGAGACGAAGCAGAGAGGGGCTCTCAGGGAGAAAGTCGGCTCCCTAATGGAGGGAGCCGGCTCCCATGATGAGAGAGCTGTCTTTCCATGAGGGAGAGCTGACTCTGGAAGCCTAAGAGCTGGCTCCCATGATGGGGGAGCCGACTCCCTTACCAAAATACCCCTACGGGGTATTTTCGGATATTTTTCTGATTATAGAGGCTTAAATGTAATTACTGGAAAGTAAAGGGGGTTTTAAATGTTTAAAAATTAACCTATTAAAACCTTTAAATAGTTGGTTTATACTAGGGTTCTAATCCTAAGGGGCATCATGAAATATAAACATATAATAGGCATGCTGTTAAGGAAGGAGGAAGGTTTAAATTGCTGGTTTGTTTTAGTAACTTAAACGGACTGGTGTTAAATTATTTTTGGGATGTTATATAAATGATATATATATTTTAATGAAGGCTTGAAAGGTTGGTTTAGGATGTGGTTATAGACATCATGAACTTTAAGTACTAAATTGCGTGCTGTCAAGAGTTGAGTAAGTTTCCCTCACTGGTTGTGTTTTAACCAATTTAAATGGATTAGTATAAAACACTATTGGGGTTTTTATATAATGTGCAGTTTAGACTTCTGAGTGCCATTATACCATGCACAGGTTTTATAATCGGGGATTAAATGGACGTCATGGGATTTAAATATTAATTTACATGCCGTCAAGGATTGAGGAGAATTTAATTACTAATCTTTGTTTTAGTAATTTAAATGATCTAGTATAAAAGAATTGTTTGAGAATTCTAGTATAATGTGCTCAAATTATAATTCTGATAATCATTATAACATGCTATGGATGTTAATTGATGAACTGTTTTAATTTCTGTTTTGTCAATTATACGGATATGGATAGTTTGATTTGTTATCATTACTTTAACAATTTAAATGAAGGTTCTATGATTATAATCATATACGGGATGCATGCATTATAGGATCTTATATATATCTGATTTCTATTATGTTGGTTTCTAGATGTACTTAATGATCATATAAGTGTGCATCATTTATGGATCGTATGCATTATATGGACCGGTATAGGACGGTGGTATTTGAGGAAGGAATTAGATCAAAACACTAATCCTTACCTATTCATACATGCGGAATGGATTAACTAAAACAGCTAAATCCTACATGGATACATGTCTTGTCAACTAAAACAGTTGAAAAATATAACGGATGGTTGTTTTTATATTCTGCACTAGGAAGGATAGGGATTTAATTAAAATATTTAAATCATAATTATATGTCGTGTCTTGGCGACGAACAGTTGATCGGCACAACATTGGCTTTGGATGAAATCTATTTATATATATATATATATATATATACTTATGGTACTGTGATATGAGCTTAAGTCTCAAGATCATGGTTAGGGTGTGTATATCACAAAGGATGAGTAGCTAGATATAGCTTATGTTCCCTGGTAGGTCTAAGGCACATGCACACCGTAATGTGTGAGTTACATGTTACCTTCTATTCAGGCTGAACTACAGTATAAGCTAGTGAGCGTCCTATAGTGTGTCTCTATATCTATATGAACTATTTTAGTTATTGCCGAGCTATCTAGGATGTATCTGCGTATCGGGTTTATGTATGGATTGTAGTAGGATAAAACTTGCAAGTGGGCTTGACCCACTCTTATTTTTTTCAGGTATTTCGTCAGTACCAAGCTTAGAGCTTGATCGTGATGAAGCAGATACAGACACTCACTCTTCCGACTACATAGGATTTACTTTCTTATTATAGCTTTGGATTTTGGTTTTGTAATTTATTTTCATTTGGGATTATTAGTGGTCCACTAGCTGGATTCCCGAATTGTACGGATTGGAAAAAATTAAATTATATTAATATATATTTTTTTAAGGATTTTTTACATTTAGAATTTTTTTCAGCTTAAATAAATATTTCTTTTATTCTCTTTTGTATTTTGTGTTCGTATATACACTTTTATTGTCTGGTATCCCTCAGATCTGTGCTCAGACTTGATCACCCGTGGCTCTAGAATCGAGGGGTATCACAATGTCTACTTGTGGCAGAACAAAATAAAGAGCAATTATTAAGAAAACACCAATTCTGTCCAATATGATCGACACTGATTCTTAAAACATGTGTTGCCTCATTTTATGGATGTGGACGTGGACGTAGACGTGGACATAGTAGTGAATATGGTCGTGGTGGTCGAAATAGTTATTATAATGAATATAGGTGTGGTAATAAAAATTGTCATAGTGGCGAATATGGCCGTGGAAGAAATCATTCTTATTACCATGACGGTTATAACTCCTCAAATTCTAACAATTAGAGAGTCACACCATATCATTAGAAGATGGATTATAACGAAAAAGGGAAAGATTTAGCCCAACCTTCAAAGACAAATGAAAATATTTGTTATCGGTGTGGAATGGCAGGGCACTGACAAAAGTTTTTATCATACGCCTAAAAACTTGGTTAATCTGGCTTTCATTTATTTCAATTAGCCAGTGGATAGTACAAATCTGGATTTAACAAATTTCTTTGAGGGCCATGATGAAAAAATTAACCACTTGATTGGTGATGAAAATGTCCACACCAATTAAACTCTATTTTCTTTTATCTTGTTATTTATATTATGTCATCTTTAGCCTATGTTGTTGATGTTGTTGGTTTTTTTTTTTTTTGTGCTTGTACAAAAGTTTATTTAGTTATCTTTGTATTAAAAGTTTCTTTTGATATCCTTGTATTAAAGTTCTTTTTATCATAATAAAGTCTAAATATGAACTTTGCATGATATAAATAAGCATGGATCTAGCAAATGAATTGGTTAATGGTGAAGATATGTGTCTTAAAGATGGAACGACACACACAATTCTTCGAGATAGAAAATATTTTTTCCACTTAACAATGGTTAAGGCTAGTGTTAGTATAATTCCAAGTCCCACAAATTTGATTGAAGGCTCCAGAAGAGCCGATATTGTTTTACATTGTAGGACAATAATACACATTGATAATGTCTTATATTCTACTAGATCTTGAAGATATCTGTTGAGCTTTAAAGACTTACGTCAAAATGGGTATCATATTGAGACTTCTATCACGTTATCAAGGTGATGTAGGATGGGTCGTTGATAATTATGAAAACTGTTTATACAAGCAGTCTGTGGGCGATCTAACACATTTTTCGAGATAGTTTCAACGAGTCCATTTCAACTTGAAAAGGTTCATTTGTGATCGAGATATGGTCAACAATCAATACCGCCAGATTAATGTCAATTGATCTAGCCAAATGAATCCTTCTCAGCCAGTGTTGTTGAGAAATCCAGTACATGAGTTTTTGAAGATATTGTTTGGGTGCTTAATGGTTCCTTGTAGTCTAGTGGTATTTTCTCAATGCCATAAAGTGAGAGAAGTGAGTAATCAAAATTCCATAAGAGCAAATGGATGTGCAGGATTCTTGCCAAGGGAAATATATATATATATATATCATGTTAGTTCCAAACAAGATAATGCTACAAAGTCACCATTTATGACATACTAAAATCACTGAATACAAATGGATGCAATGATGCATAATTAATTTACAATTATAAAATAAAAGAAACAAGTAAAAGGTGAATAACAATTCAACCTAGGGCCCCTTTTGTGGGAGGCTACCTCTAAGAGATGTCTCCTTTTGTCACAACAGTTCTTTCTGCATGCTTATATAAAAAAATATTCTCAGAAACAACTTCTACATGATGAAAAGACCTTAATTTTCCATAGAAACTGACCATTATTAATTTGAATGTACTTCATCAGATCATGTATATATATAAATCGCGGTGTCGTGCTTGAGCTCCGGCTATCTACAAGTCAGGAAAGCATTCAAAGATATTACTTATGTTGTTTTGAGCATTTAGCTCATCATATTCATGGTAGATCAATGGAATATTTGAATGATCAAACGACACCGGTTCTGTCACTTGTGGTGCAAGTAACTTGTCAAAATTCTTCCAATCAACATATTGGTTACCATGGTTGCTCCTTCCATCATCACAATCCTCATTGCCTAAGCCATTCTGCTCAAAACCTTCTTTTGTTGCCAAACTTGTAGAAATGGAGGGGCTATCTAGTTGTGGAAGTTCAACAAGTTGATTTTCCAAACATGTATGGTTGGACATGAGGTCCTGGTCTGAACCCAAAGGTAAGTGATGATAACTTGTGCCTTGATTGGGATGAACTGCTTGCACTGGACTAACTGTGTCTGGATATGAAGGCGGCCTAAAATTGCTGGTATCCCTGAAATAGTAAGCGTGGTTCCAAGCTTCAAAGCGCTGCCCTTGATTCGGACTTGGCTTCTTGAATGCTCGACACACAACCCATCCTTCTTCCTGCAATATTATCTAATTAAGTTTAGCTACTAGTTGAGAAAATGTGATGATAGAATAGGTTAATTAATCCAGAAGCATATATATGCATGAGATGCTACAAAGGGTTATGATGGAACTTCTAGGGAAAATGACTTCCATTAGTTGGTCCTAGTGGATTAATAAGTCAGAGTGAGCATGCATGTTTTGCCTAAATTTGTAACAAAATTCTCCATTTTCAACCACAAAAGATAACTTTATTAAGAGCATGGTACTTTCTTTATGTCACATCCAAAGGAACATTTTTGTTCGAAGCTATATATTTACTAATAAGAAATTGAGAAGGAAACTACTATTGCAGTATTTTTTGCTTCAATTATTATTATTATTATTTTTTATTTTTTTTTTTTATTTTTTTTTTGTGAGTCATTTTTTATTTATTGACTTTAACATCTGTACTTTAAGAACAAGTAAAAGTGAGCATGCATGCTTTGTCTTTGTAACAAAATTCTTCACTTTCAACCACAAAAGAAAACTTTATTAAGACTATATATGATACTCTCTTTTTGTATAAATCAAATCCAAAGAAACATTGTCCTTAGAAGTTTATAATAATAACTAGAAATTGAGAAGGAAGATACTATTGCAGTGTTTTTTACTTCAAAATATTTTCTTTGGGAGTCAATTTTTCATTGAATTTAACATCTTTACTATAACAACCAATTTAGTTATAAGTTACTTTTCAAAAAAAAAAAAAATAGTTATAAGTTGATGATTGAGCTTGCCTGTGGAGGTCCATGTTCAGTTGTTTGGAGCCGATATTCATGCATGATCCAGTCAGATTTCCTTCCATTGGGTGCACGCCCCTTGTAGAACACTAGGGTTTTTCTCATTCCAATTATTTTGTTCTTCGAAAGAACAGCCTTGTCTCTCCCTGTTGCTTTCCAGAATCCGGCAGCAGTGGCTCTATTGGTTCGTGTTCCAGTTGGATACTTTCTGTCTTTGTGACTGAAGAAATACCACTCATTCTGTTCTTCACATCCAAACTTGCACTTGTCTGCATGTAGAAAATAAGTACATCATTAGAAACTGAGTTTCCAATTATCCAATTATTTTCATTATTGTTTTTCCAAAACAGTGTAATTAGGTACTGAACCACTTCTTCTTCTTCTTCTTCTTCGATCTTTTCTTTTTCTTTTATTATTTTTTTATTTTGTTGAGTGGGGAGAGGATGACTATTTCTGACTATAGAGGAATGTGCTAATTAATGTCTCTTCTACGCATCCTCAAAGTGGATGGCTCTCAAACTTCTAATTTTCTAGATGGTTTGACATGTATATATGATTAGTGATTGGTTCATAACATTCCAAAAAAAAAAAGTGAAGCAATAAAGATCTTTTCTTATTTATGTTTTTAGTTCCTATTTGGAAGAAATTGATTTTAGGCCATAAATTAGGACTATGTATATATAGGGTGTTCTTTTAATTATGAAGGGCTATATGTATATATGTTGCAAGTGAATAATACCTTGAATGTCCCATGGCTCCATTCTGTAGAGATCAATGTCCACTATAACCTCTAGATCAATTTTCAGGGAGTCAACCTTTCTCTTGAGATAATAACCCACAAGCTCTTCCTCCGTGGGATGAAATCTGAAACCTGGAGGGACACATGACTCCATCTCCATTGATTTTCTTCTCCTGAAATAAGTAAAACCAGATGTATGTGAGAGAGAGAGAGAGAGAGAGAGAGAGAGAGAGAGAGAGAGAGAGAGAGAGAGAGAGAGAGAGAAGAGGGGAGAGAGATATTTAAGT
>JAOTQH010254145.1:0-11687 GCA_025631255.1 Cornus kousa | reverse complement strand
AAAAAAAAAAAAAAAAAAAAAAAAAAGCACACCCTTTGGTCAATATCAACAACAGTCATAACTGGTTTTTTTTTCCTTTAAATTGACAAAAAAAAAAATCCTACTGAGTGCTAAACAGTCTTAATTATCAATCTCTACATTTATTTATCAATAGTAGGCAATCTCAGTACCTCGCATCAGCTCAATACCTGGCATCAGCCTCACAATGCGACACCACATATTTGAAAACCATATTAGCATGTAAGAGAACTCATTCAAAACAAGAATCTATGAAGCAATCGAGTGAAGTTGTTCGCATCACTGATTAGCAGAACGATCCAATCAAAACACGGATTTTATGGAAACTCAAAACTATGAATCCAAACTAAATGGCGTTTTAATGACTTGCAATTGGACATCTTATCACAAAAGACGGAGGAGATAGAAAGTCATTAGAAACAGTTTTTTTTTTTTTTTTGATAAGTAAGAAAGTCATTAGAAACAGAATTGAATAACTATATATATATTGAACTCATAAATCTGAGAATGATATAAACCTTTGTAATGAAGACGATGTTAACTCATAAATCTGAGAATGATATAAACCTTTGTAATGAAGACGATGTTGCAGTCGGTCTTGCAAATACAACAACGACGATCGTCGCAGATGAAGCGAAGCCGAGCCACGCAGGTGGAGCACACCTCCCGGTGACCGCACGCTCCGTAAGCTACCCATTCCAGGCTCTCCGCGCATACCGCACAGCTATCGTCCATTGTCTCTCTCTCTTCTCTCTCTCTAAGATTCAACAAATTCCAATCAAAATCGAAGTGTCTGGAGGGAGGTATATATGTTATGATCTATCTAGGGTTTTTCAATTTGACGATCAAAGCGGATATGTATATATACATACGGGAATTGGGTTTACCGACGACGTATGGGAATTGTTGTCTTATTTTCTATCTAGGGTTCGTCTGAAATCGACTCAAATTGTAATTGGGACTTCTTATAACATGAGAGAGGCAAGGAGGCAAGGAAGGGTAAATCTCAAGACTCTTCACCAATTGACTTGAAAAGAAGACAGATACCTTTAGGCAACAATGTTGTTACTTTTAGAAGGTCGGAAAACTCCCTCTAGGGGAACCTTTTACTTTATGGGGGCATTTTAGTCTTTCAGCACTTTTATTATTTCTCGTATATTTTCTCTAAGGCTTCATTTGGTTAGGTGGAATCAATTAGACAAAAAAAAGAAATAGAAAATTTTTAAACTTTTTTAGAGTTTGGATAGAAAGAAAAAGACTTTCCTATTTTATCCAACTAACTTTTTTATATTTGTTGTTCGGTAACTCTCTTTTGTGACTTTGTGGGTTTTCAACAACTATTTTTATGAAGCAATAATTTTTTTTTATTTTAATAAAATATGATAGGTGCATCTTTTTTAATATAATTCACGTATTTAATGCGAAGGTTTAAAAATAAAAGAAAAAAATATTAATATTTAGTTGAGCCTTTGCTCTCTAATTATGTGTAATCCAACTTTTAAAACTTAGTTGCCTTATTTTATTATAAATTTTTTTTTTATCATCTATCGCACAATATTTATTTTTAAAATTTTAATTGATGTCAAAGTAATTTTGATAAGTAGAATCATTTTTTTTTTCACTTTCATCCTACCCAAATTAACAAAATCATATTTTTTAATAACTTCTATTTATTTTTTTTAATCCTCTATTCTATGTTGCAATTCTAGATATTCATAATTCGATATATATATATATATATACATATATATATATTTTATATGGGGAAATATTTAATTTTTCTTCCAAACAGTAATATTGTCTCTTCGTCTCTAATTTTTTTTTTTTTTTTTTAATTTGCTTATCTTAAACTAATAATTAGTTTTACCTATAAAATATTATGAAGCCTTATTCTAAATATAAATAATAAAAATGAATATATACAATTATATATTTGAATTTAATAATTCATCATTTTACTTCATAAGGGTACTTTTGGCATGCATAATCACTTTCTTTTCACTCTCATGCTATTCAAACTAACAAACTATTATTTTTCTACAATTTTCTTGGATAAATTTTCATACTAACCAAATGCATAGTAGAAAATCTTTTTTCTTTTCATTCACTTCACTAATAGTTGAAAATAAGTTTGAAAATAAAGTTTCTCTAAAAATTATGAAAAATATATAGAAAAACATAATAAAATAAAACTATTAAATATAAAATATGAGTGCAATCCGAGTTCGTTTAGACTACGAATAAAAATCTCAAAATATTTGACAGGTTTTTTAGAATAGAAAATTTCCGTTTCGAGTTCTTCAACGATTGTATTTTGCCCAAAAACAGGTTACATTATAGCAGTGAGTCACTCTCCTATCTCTACTTCGGGATCAACTCAGAAAATCTGTCAGCATATCCGTTTGGCCCTCTAGCGATCCAAACGAGCCATAAAGACTTCAACAATCAATTCTACATCATAATCCTGAAATTTTAATATATATATATATATATATATATATATATATTTCATAATCTTGAAATTTTAATATTGACACTCCAAAATTTGCCGGAGACACTAACTCATTGAACTATCGAGACATTTACAATATATGTATATATATAGCTTAAAAAATAATTGTTATATATGTCTATTTTTTAAATTTGAATGCCTTTTCACAGTGCTGTTATACAAAATTTATGGAATATTAAGCTCCACAAACATTTATAATTAGTATGAAGTTGGCATGTAAACATAAATCATTAAATTAAAATTATTCTTTATACTTTATCAATCCATTAACGAATTGCTTGTTGACCAACTTTAACAGTACTTTCTCATATAATAAAACATGCATTTTGGATTAAAAAAAAGGAAAGAATGAGTGGAATACGTAATATACTAAACATATGTAATACAGAGAAGTAGGCAAAAAAACAAAACCTTGTAGTATTAGAGAAAATGCAAAGGTGGAACAAATACATCGGAAAAAAAAAAAACAAAACAAAAAAATGCTTTAATTTTAGTCTAATACAATAAGGTTTTGTTTTAGTCTAATACTGCAAGGTTTCGATGTGTCTGCAAAGGTGAAACAGACGCATTGAAAAAATCAAAAAATTAAAATAAAATCATCACAATCAATACACAAGCCAGGGGTAGTGACAAAATTAACAAAGTTCTTTCTTAAATATAATATTTCAAATTTTATATGGTGCAACTATTTAGTTTAGTAAAACATAGATATAAATTTTGACCTAATCTAGATTGTAAATTATTAGAAATTGTGTGAAAAAAAAAAAAAAAAACAAACCATTCATACACAAGCAAAATACCATATTGACTGTGATTCACTCAAAATTTAGGGCAACATTTACTGAGTAGCCGAGATTTCAATATAAGAAAGCCTAAAAAAATAGTATCACAAAGAGTTAAAATTACAGAGCACTTGATAAAGTATATTATCATGCCCTTCACTTCCTATCAAATTTTATTACAAATTTGGAGGACTGCATTCTACTGTCATTGAAATTAAAAATTAGAGTAATTAATATGAACTACTTGACCTCTCAATTTTTTATTTTAATATTAATACACAATTTTTGTTTTTCTACTAAACGAAATGATACTAAGATGTTTTACCGGAACGCGTTGTTAATTCAATCCGTGATGAGCTTATTGGTTACTAATACAACTGTGATGTACAATAAACCAGACAACATTAATAATTTAATACCCTCTTCAAACGACTTACAAATATGATCGTTCATTTTTTATTTTATTTTTATTAGAGATGAGGTTGAAATTCGAGTATAAAAATTGGAATAAAAAATGAATAAAGAAAAGGAGAAAAGGAAGGGTCGGTTTTGTCATTGGAATATCGAAACGAACGGCGTAGGTAGCAGTAAAATCGTCGGCGGATTTTGGACCGTCATGCGATTAGAATAAATGCAAGCAGATCCAAGCCGTTGATGCGTCCGCAAGTAGCGTCGCTGGTGGGTCCCAACAGCAATCTCTAATCGCAATCAACGGTGATTTTACGGCCGAAAATCCCGGGAACAGAGGGACGCGTGTCCGACGCAGAGGCACATTAAATCTTGGTCATGTGAGTGCACGTGTATTCTGACCATCCAGGTTGGACCCACCACGTGATAGGTAGGCTCTCACGTATATTTCATGCACACAAAAGTAATAGGAGTATACTCTAACACTACTCCATAACACCACCAAACAAGCTGTCCAATAATTAGACGACACGTGAAGCTCGCCTCTCACATGGTATTTACCACCGCCTATGATTTTTATTTATTTATTTTCCATTATATCGACTGTGTGTGTGTGTAGATATGTAACGTGTAATGGGAAATAAAATGTATATTTATAATTTTGAAAAAATAAAATAAAAAGTATATATTAATAATTAGGTCATGGAGACATGGAATAAGACAATGTGGAAGGATAGAAGAGAATGATTGTATTTTGTTTATGCAAATAATTTACCAATGATTTTTTGAATTATTACTGAATTATGAAAACGCATGTGATGACTGATGAGACCACAGCCAAAATTAGTACTACAAGACACTAACAATCACTTTTATTATGAAAATTAGGAAAATGATTGGTTGTAAATTGTGATCCAATGTGGGAAAAAAAAAAAAAAAAAAAAATGATCCAATGCAAAATATTGGTATATGGAATACTTGACTTTTATTATGATAATTAGGAAAATGATTGGTTGTAAATTGTGATCCAATGTGGGAAAAAAATAAATAAATAAATAAATAAAAATGATCCAATGCAAATATTGGTATATGGAATACTTGGAACAATTTTATTTTAGGCGAATTGAATTGTGTGAGTAGTTTGATAAGTGAGTAGCATATTTGCATAATCTCCTCCAATCCAAAAAAAATTATGAATGAACGAAGGAAAATAATTTTTTGATAAACATCACAAAATCTTTAAATTTCAAAAATGATTAACTATATGGATTAAAAATAGACATATGTTAATTGGTGTCTAATTGAAAAAAAATTAATTTAAAATTTGAACTAAATTTTTTTGGCATCAATTTGTGAATGTTAATTTATGGACTTAATTTCAATAGGACTAACCTTGTTGAAAAGATATAATTAAAGCACCGTCCATATGCCTATATGAACACGTATATGCATCTACATTTATATGAATGAGATCGGTGTGAATCGTGTGATACTTGTTTGGAGCACGTGCAACATTAATGTTTATTAAGCAGTTTTGAGAAAATATTAAGATAGTACATTAGTACAGTCTGAATGAAAGGTTTATTCGCTGTTCGAACGGTGTATGTGTGCATCTCTCAACAGCTTTAAACCTTGGCGTACTGAATATTTTCCCGAGTCACACATATGTAATACAAGAGCAACTCTAATGGAGTATCTCTAATGGAGTATCTAAAAAAAAATTCGTTATCATTTTTTAAGAAACACATCAGCATTTTCAAGAGTTAAATCAGTGTTTTAGAGTCTCCAAATTTTAACTATAGCGTGTACTCCAATGGGGGATTTTTTTTATCTCCAAATATATAAATATATATTATATATAGTCGCAATTTAGATGTCGCTTTTGAGGAGTAGGAATTTTTAAGAGAACATGTGGAACATGCCCTGTGTTAGTTTTGAATATTCAAATTTAAAATTTCAAATTCAAGGGCATATATAAAAAGATGTAAAATTTATTGTTTAAAAAGGAAAGTGATAATTATTTTGGAACAGACCAAGCATGACATTTTTTTTTTTTTTTTTGGATATAGGGAGTATATCATACAAAAAAAATTAAATAATTCAATATTTATTATAGATTATAAAAATTAAAACAATATAGGGAAGAGTAAAAAAAAAAAATGCAAAAAAGATGAAAAAAAAACTAATTTCTGAAATATTGTTTTGCCAAACAGGCCCTTGAAACACTGATACAGAACTTCTGACCCTGCCTGTTTTAAAAAGTCAACATTTGCAACTGGGCCCGAATGCAGATGGCCATAAGGGTCGCCAAAAACGGCGACCCATTCAGGGATTTTGGGCCCAAAAGCGGCGACCCATTGGAGAGAAAAAAATCGCCAAACAAGTGGTTGGGCTCGTGGAAACCCTTGCGTCTAAATGTCAGCCCAACAAAATCCGCGAAGTTAGACAGCTTAGACCATTTTTTGATTGGGCTAAGAAGTCCAGCCCACAGAATCAACACCACTCAGAATGGGCCAGAGCCCAAACCAGGAGTTAAGGAACTAACTTGAGCTTACAAATCCACTCTGTAAATAGTTAAGAACAAGAACAAGAACAAACATATGACCGACTCCACAGAGCTCGCCGACTACCGCCTACAGAAGCGCAAAGAGTTTGAAGACCTAATACGCCCACCGGCCAACGATAACGATGGAACATAGACGTCTGGATCAAGTACGCCCAGTGGCAGTGGGAAGAGTCAGAAGGAATTGGATCGGGCTCGCTCCTTTTGGGAACGATCCCTAGACTAGACGTCGATTCCCGCAACCACACGGTGTTGTTGAAGGACGCCGAGGTGTAGATGAGGAACAAGTTCATCAATCACGCCCGAAACGTTTGGGAGCAGTTGTTTGTGGCTTTGGCGGTAAAGAAACACAGAGAGCCTTGATCATATTCCAAAGGGACGAGCTGAGGATTTGTATAGAAACAAGTTTGTGGCACCGTCCATATGACTATATATTATTAAGCTACATTTGTATGAAAGTGATAGGTGTGATTCGCTGTTCCAACTCTCTGTATTATTTCTGCATATTTGGAGTTGATAAGCCACTCTTGATGTGGATTAGTGCTGATAACCAAATTGTGCCATTGGGTGGGTTGGGGAAAATTTCAAGTCACACCCAAAAACCCAGACAAGGACATCCTAGAGCATCACCACATTCAGCCTAAACTCGTGATCCCCCAGGAGACGCTCATCAATCATGGATACACTTGACCCCGAAATTGCTGCAAAACTCACCACCACCGTCCTGGCCATGCATATCCATATCAATATACATGCATCTGTTATAGTCTAACGTGTTTGAAATATGAACTTTTTGGAATCTAAAGGTCTTCTTCTCCCCCACTTTTTTGGTCTTCTAATATGTCTTTTTATATTTGGTTCTGGTTCATGACTCAATTTACATCTATTGTTAAATAAAAAATAAAATATTTTCTTAGTACAAGATTTAATCAATCGAGCAGCTCCTTGGTGGTGGTCACCATTTATTTTCTACTTCAAGCAGAATTTTAGAAATATAGACGGCAATGGAAAGAAAATTAAACTGGTGATTGGTTTACTCCCCTTTGTCCCAGGGAGCCCGGTAGCTTTTAGCCTTCGCACTAATTAAACAAATGTTAAAATTTAACAAAAATAATTTATCCATAAATTTTCGGCAAGTTATTTTAAATATCCCGCCTGATGGACTTGACCTCAACCTCAACGTAAACCTTTGTCAAACACCGTAAAAATAAAAGAATATTTTATCTAAAAAAAATATATTTATTTTTCAAAAAGAATATTTAGCGTCGAAACAAACGAAACCTTCTTAACATTCTGGCCATGAAAAGGAAAAAAAAGGGAGTAGACCATATGATGCAACCTTTGGCACCATTTGTGATAGAAGGGGGGTTGTTCTCCAGTATTAAAAAACAAAGAAGAAACAAAAACACCACCAACAGCACAATGTATGTTTGAGAGCATCAAATTAGTGCATGGAATTAAAATAGGATAAAACTTGGGTGCTCCCAAGAAAAACTAGGGCTATTAGATGATTTATAAATTCAGACCGTTAATAATTAACCTAAAACTAGAAAAACCAAAATATTTAAATCATCTAAAACTAGAAAAACCAGAATAATTCAAGCTGCAATCAGATAACCCCTCTTCTGGTCCTAATTCCCTGACAATTTTAATATAAATAAAAAATAGAAGACATTATTCCCAAATCCAGACTTGCTGAATCGAAAATAGGTAAGCCCAATTTGACTCCAGACTATACCACCTAATTTAACTCACAAACTCAGTTTCTATCTCTACACCTGAGATATGCAGACATTTCTTTGTCAATTTGTAGCATTTCTCTAAAGGATGCATCAAGGTTCAATTAAATATTTAATAGAAACTTTATACGCATATCGTGATATCAGGTGGCATTTTAAGTCACCCAGTTACCTTTTCCATGGTTAAATTGGGTAGCATATGAAAACAAGTATTCTATTTCGGCTTACCATGATTATCATCCTCAAAGTCACAAACCATCACAAGACTAAATTTCTTATCTAATGAAGATATGAGCAAGTGACATACATTTTCAAAATAAATCACTTTCTCAATATTGTGCTTTATAGGCTTCTTTAACTCCTATAAATGATGACACGCTTTGTTAACAAAACCTTTAAATCTTGCAAGAATGAACATATTTGATCATTTCCTAAAGTTCCTTACGGTAATATGGGACAAATTATTCTATTGGGATTCTAATCCAAATGGATGGAAAGTGGCCTGTGGTTCCAAGCTGCCTCTAGATAAAGTACTGCTTGTTCTTGTTGATTGCGATCTTGTAAGAAGAAATATTCTAAACAAAAAAGGATAATCGTGATAAGCCAAAATCTAAATGAGCATGTTTCATCTAATATTAGCAAGAGAAACAATCAATTTCAACAGGGAACAAGTTGCAAAAGCTAGTGTTAAACTATATCATTGGCATATAGAATGGGAACCAAGCATATCTGCTAGTCTGTGTTTCTATTCCAATGTGAGAAGGAAACAGCAAAATGATACTCATATAAGCTGACCAAAAATAATATGATCAATATTGGAAATTTACCTCTTTTTTTCCTTTCCCCTTGGTCGTGACATCATCTTGAAAGTAACTAATCTTAACCTCAAGCCAACTAATCTTTCCATCCGTCCTTGTTAATCCGTCTTGAGGCGAGGCCTTTCGATGAAACACTTGGAGTTACAGGCATTGAGGGTGTTGTGGGTGCCTCCTCATCGTCCCAACTGTCACCCCAACTATTGTCCCATTCATGGTTCAAGTTTGGTTCTGTCTTGCTCACACCTGAAACTGGCAGCTCCATGTCTAGCTTTTGATATTTAGAGCCACTGCTGGAAAAATACCTCCGGCGGAAGCTGACACACAGCCAAGCTGATGCCATCACCAGTGCAGCCAAAAATATGAATGCAGCAGCAGGAGTTCGCTGAAGGAGGTTGATGTATGTGGACTTAGAGGTATAGTTGGTTTCTTTCATAGAATTGTGGGGAATCAGATTTCTAAAGTCGAGACTGCAATTACCATTTCCGGTTTCTAGAACAATCAAGTTGTCAGTTCCACCCCTTGTGATAGAAACCTTCACCACCTGCATAATATGGATTCCAGTCAAAACCCACTTATGCAGGTTTAAAAATATGACCACTCATGCAAGCATCCACATCAATACAGGCTAACAAAATCAGAGAGAAGCCAATTAAATTGGAAGTAATCGAAATGCGTATTCATGAGTCCTGTTAATGCTTTTTAGCAACATTATTGTAGAAGTAATGTGGGCCATGGATTTGACTGTTGCATTAGTTTGTCTGCCAATCCTAAGCTTCATATATATCATCATGGGTTTGGAGAATCACCATTTCTAAAATTTGTCATTTCCGTCCATTATAAACACCCACAATTGATCTAGATGGGTTCCACATCAATGGTTGGGTCCCACTTCCAATTCATGTTGGATGACAGGAATGGATACAGAAAAGAGACACTCCAAATTCTTTAATCATTTAAATGATAGTTTACTATATCTGGAGTAAGCAAGAAGAACATTTTCAAAGATTATGTTGCGCCGACTCATGTATTTATATTGGGTATCAATACATGTCAAAATCACTAAATCTTGTGACAGTTAAAGTGAGAGTCCTAAAATTGGGTACATATACGTTGACATACTAAAAACACCCACATACATGTCCCATGTTATATAATAGTAGCATTGAAATTTATTTTACAGATACAAAAATATGTTGAGGAGGAATATAGAAAATCACAATTTTTTATAAGAATAAAAGAATATTGAAAAGGGCATTGAGAGCTAGTCCGATGATACATAATAAGTTTGGGAAAGAATAACATATTTTAGAAGGATTTGTCATATTATATCGACTTCAATTCATAATACATAACCGCTTCTCTTGCAACCAGGATGAGAAATCCCTGAGAGCTAAAACAGATGCTCTCCTCATCATCATCTTTTTCCTCTATCGGAAACTGCTTCTATAAAAATTTTGATTTTGGTGATTATTGACCTCTTCTTCATCAAGTGTGGTTACTTATGTTGGACCCATATCCTGTACTATAACAATATTATTCATATCGATACAGGTACCTTGGGATAAACAGGCAGTCTGAGTAACATAGATACAAGTCAAAAATCTTAAGTTGGTAAAGTAAAGGCTTAGAGGCGTAAACAAAGGCTTCAAGGGTCTTGGATATGCAATGTGCAAACAGAACATTCAGAATAATGAAGTTACGGACTACCTGGTTACTGCCTCCTGGGTAGCGTAAGAGTTAGTAACCAACCTAGAAAGGAAAAGCTTGCTTCTCTTCTTTGGGAAGCCCATATTTATGGTCCTAGATAATCTTACGTGCACTGCAGATTATAAAAAGTAAGGCACTGTTTTTTATTTGGCTGTTGAGTTTCAGTATCGATACATAAATAGCAATCTGCTAGACTATAGGGAACTGATACGACCAGAACAACATAAGCAGCACATGAAAAACTAAATTCAACCCAACAAGGCCATGTTCCATGAGAAAACTTTTACCGCAATTAGTTTTAAAACAGACCATAAACTCTTGCTTTTGACTAGCCTAAGTAAATATATTATAGCCATAGATAACATTATGTAGCACTTTAGGTACAAAAAAGTCTGATACATTTTGGCTACTGAGTTCAGTGTAGATACATAAAAAGAGTCTGTATAACTGACAGACACCAAAACAATATAAGAATGATATGTAAAACTGAATTCAACCCAACAGACTTGTATCCTATGAGGTGATAATGTAACTAAATCATTAATAGAAAAGGAAAAGAAGAATCGTCAACATACTTAGATTATTTTGAACAGGCTTTGAACTCATTCTTCCTTCTTTAATGCCTTGTTTGATAGGAAGAAGGAAGAGGGGAGGAGGTAAGAAAGGAACGATAAAGCACATCTCCATTGTTTGGTACAAGGAAGAGTTGAAGGGAAGGATGGATGGATGAGGCATCTTCTTGACCCACCATTCTTCATCCGTCCAAATTCGGACAGAACAGAGGAGAGAAAAGAAGAATAATTATAGTATACACCATAAAGTGACATTCTTACCCTTCAATGTTTTAATTGACTTATGCAATAACTTAAATAACGAAGGTGTAATAGTAAAAAATACATAAAACCCTTCAATGTTTTAATTGACTTATGTATTAACTTAAATAATGAAGGTGTACTAGTAAAAAATATATAAAACTTCTCATTTCTTTTACTCCTACCAAACAATAGAAATTATCAACTCCTCTTCCCTTACACTAACACCTTCCTTTCCCTAAAAATGCCTTAAACCATCCTTCCTACCATCCATTTTCCCATAATTTTTACCAAACAAAACATAAAAGTAAAATTAACCACTCATTTC
>JAOTQH010254134.1:0-11687 GCA_025631255.1 Cornus kousa | reverse complement strand
CGGGGAAAAGACAAAATAGGGAAAAAGACGAAATAGGGAAAAGGACGAAAAGTGAATAGTGTCAAAAAATGAAAAATTTGGAAACGACTCGGTCCTCAAAGGAAGTTGTCAATCGACCGAAAAGAGTCTAGAAAATCACTCCAGAGCACTCAAGACGACACTAAGTAACGAGAAACCAAAGCCAGAAAGGAAAAGACAACGGGAAAAAAAAAAAAAAAAAAAAAAAAAAAAAAATCCGTGAAAATCCGAGTCATTACATGATGATTCATTCAAGACAGATGTAGATGCTACACAAAAAATGATAATTGGTCATAATTCATCATTTGGGCGAGTCAACACAGGAGCCCTAGAATTCTAATCTGTAAATTGGCGCTTTACAATTATGGTGTACACCATATGGCAAGAAAGGAATAACAGACTTTACAGGAGCACGCCTTCGTCACAAGCATGTGTTCTCAGAAGGAACCAATATCAGTCCTTGCGGAAGAATGGAACTTGATTTCGGTTCGTCCAAGGCCACCCCCTCGCCCACCTGACTAAGGGATTGGGGTGATCTTCACAGCAAGGATTATAAGTCATTGACCGGATTGTAGAGACAGCCATTGCTAACAACAAAAGCACAGTTCCAACGGCTATCTTTGCTTGCACCAACGATAGTGTTTTGGAAAATAAGCAGTTCAAAGCAATTTTTGTATATTGGGTTGGGTTGTTGTTCTGACTCTTAGGTTAGGTTGTTATTTTTAGCTGCCTGGTTGTTGGGCTGTTGGACCTTATGGCCTTGTAAATCTTTATATATATATACAATTTGCTTAAAATTTTGAATAAAATAAAATATAATAAAATAAATGACTTGGCTGCATATAGACAGTGGTCGAGTCAGTAATCTACTTGAGTAGGTACAACTATTAACAATAATTTGATACTAGTAATAAATTTTGAACCGGAAAAATAAATAGTAATTAGGGTCTTTTTAAAAAATAAATTTTATGTGGAAAAAAAATTGGTTCTTAAACAATTTTTGAGATCCACGAGAGGAGAGAAAACATGGGATTTTTTAAAAAAAAAAATAAAAAAAATTATTGAACAAAATGGCCGGGTTTGAAAATGAGGGGTCTTTTTGAACTTTGAAAGTGTTTTTTTAAGGTCATTTGAGAATTTTCCAAAAGTTCAATGAAGCACTTTAAGAATTACTAAAAATTTTGCATAAAAAATATAAATAAATGAAAATTTTAGCGTAGGGAATTGTCTCCACTCATCCCAACGTGGCTGCGTGTTATAAGGGGGAGTTTGTCTAACATCGGATCCGCATGGAAAAATATATGAGTATAAATGGATGGGTATGTAGCACTACCCAACACCTTAAGGTTTCGGGCAAATGAGAAAGCGTTCACCCGCTACAGTTGATATCAGAGACAGACCTAGTCTTTGATCCTATTTTACGTTAAGTGTCCAGCCTGAAAGACGTCTGGGTGTGCCATTTTGGTAGGTAGGGTGGCCTAACCGCAACGAGTTCAGATGGGGAGAATGTTACAAAGGGCACTACCTAATAGCTTAAGGTTTCGGGTAAATAGGCAAGCGTACACCCGTTACATTCTGCCACTACATATAAGCCAGTTATACCATAGGTCCAAATTCATTTTTTAAGGGTTTATGAATATCATATTCACCTATTTTTAAAATTTCATTATTATAGTAGTAAAATACAAACATAGAAACGTAAAAAAAATATTTATTTAAGAGGATTCGAGTTAGCAGTATAATTTTTCAATTTTAGTTGGTAGAACTCGTTTCATGGCCGGGCTTTTAGCCTTAGTGTTTTCTTTTCATGGGCCATCTAAATGGCCTTTTGAACTTTTAACAACGTTTCCCACATTGAGAAATTCTAATTAACTCACAAGAACATGGGGATGATTTAAATGTGTCAGTGTGTACATTTATAAAAATATATTATTGACACCGCTATGATTCTTGGAAGTCATTACAGTTAGGTGGATAACAAAATTAAACACAAGATGATTTATATTCATATAAGAAGACTTTTCAAGTGTATGCAATTAATTTATATATATATATATATATATATATATGTACAAACAATTTAAGACATATAGCCCCATCTTTTTTTTTCTGTTTTTTTTTTTTACAGAGTATATAGGGCCGCTTTGGATTGGCTTTTGAAACGCTACTTTTAGTTTTTTTGAATTAGAAGCTGTTTTCAGTAGTGTTTGGCTAATTTTTTAAAAGAGTTTTTGAGTTTTAGAAGAGCGTTTTGGAGAAGCGGGGTACCCCCAGCTTTTTCTAAACGCTCTTTTTTAAAGACACGGAAAGTTGTTAAGGGGTTTAATGAAACTTTCAAAATACCAAGTGTGCCCTCCACATTTGTGAACAAAAATAAAATATTCCACCTGTATCCCTATATATATGTAAAGAAACCTAATCGCATCACAAATTGTCTCTTTCATCTGGTTCGCATAGCAACGGATTCATCCTCTCCTTTTTCTCATCCTCAAGATTAGTCTATTGTGGTGGTTCAGACTTAAGAATTTAGGAAGCTTCTTAACATAGTTACATGAGATGCACCACCATCTAATCTTATATCTCAGTCCAATCTTCTTCTTCTTTATTTTTTTATTTTTATTTTTTTAATGAAGAAAAATTAGCATTGTCCGTTTCAATTTGTGTTTTCTCAGTTTAAGATAAAATATTGTTTTTCATTTTTTTTGGTAACTGATTTATATATATATATATATATTTTATTATTTGACTATGTTTTTTCTACTCCGTATTTTTTTCCATTGGACAAATAAATCCTAAATACAGTAGTATTATTTAATATATATATATCGCTATGCAATTTATTTTTTGATTCCATCTTTATTTTGGTTTTTTGTTTTCCCTTTTTCTCATATACATTACCATCATATGTTTTTGCCTTCAATTTTTATACAGGTAATATATCTGTATATTTTATATGATTTACTTGATGATGTTTATGAAAATAAACTCTGTTGGGCTAAGGACTCTTTCAACTTATTCCACGGTCAACCAAAAAATATGAAAAATAAAAAAATCTTTTCATCTTTAGGTTCTTTTTTTTTTTCTTTTTTCTTTTTTGTTTTTTTTTTCACCTCGAAATTGAATTGGGAAATACTTTCCATCTTTAGCTTCTTCTTTTTTTTCACCTCAAAATGAACATGTATGTAAAGGCGTCCTCAGAATCTTTCTATGGCAATCACGATGCACTAACCAAAAAAAAAAAATGAAGAAAAAAAAATTCTTTCCATCTTTAGCTTTTTCTTTTTTTCACCTCAAAATTGAATTGAAAAATAGGTGAACTTGTATGTAAAGCATTGTATTTAAAAAATAAAATAAAAAAAATTTCCTTTCATATATCAATTTCTCAAAACACTATAGAATAAAGAATTTATAAATTGAGTTACATATATTATGTATGTTGAAAAAAATGAAAAAGAAAAAAAGAAAAATAATTAGATAATTAACTGTATGAATGACTTCCTTATAGTGAAATTAATTAAAAAATGTAAAAATATGTTATTTAGATCATTTTATAGCCAACAACAATGTAAAAAAATAATTTTTAAATCATTTTCATAATAGATGTGTGACATATTTTGTTCTTTCACAAAAGATATGTTTGTTAATATCTTAACAGTTTTGGTTACAGTTGTTGGGATGGTCATTATTTGGAACCTTATTTCATCTAAGGGCAAAATGGTTATATTAATAGTAAAAGAGCTTTAGTAAACATTTTGCCAAACAGACAAAACAACTCTTCTAACATTAAAAGTTCTTCTAAAACATAGTTCCCAAACACTATCAAATAAGCCGAATATAAGTGATAGCTTCAGCTTCTCTTTTTCTTCTATGTAAATGCATAAGTAAAAGCTGTGCCAAACGGGCACTTAGTCTTCCAAGTAGTTGTCATTGCTTGGTGTAATGGTGAAACATGAAGAGTTTGACTTGAAAGACTGATGACGTGGTTTGAGTGTGAGAGAAGTCTTTTTGTCCAAAAATAATGTCAAATTATTAAGCCTATAGCTTGCCTTTCCAGAAACACACGTGTTCAGGACCGAGGCTTTTCATACTCTGTTCTATAGAACTAAGCAGAGGTCACAATCACATACCTTTCCCAAGTGAGTGGTGCCATATTTTCATTTTCTTTTCTTCACCCCCACCCTCTTCCCTTCTTTCTTTCTTTTTATTTTTTTTATTTTATAAATCTCAGTCTTCCACGTCTTTGTTGTTCTTACTGATGTAAGATCATGTAATTATGTTGGAACTTGGATTGTTAATCCTATTCCTTGTCTTTGTTCATCTTTTTTTCACTATATTCTTAAGTTTTCAGTTTTCTTTGTCTGCCATTAAGTTGAAGAATACTCTAAATTGTCCAGTGACTTCATTCTTCTTATTTTTTGCAAGACTGTAGAATGGTGCAATCATTTGATGGAGGCTGAGAGCTGGATGGCATTTAATTTCTTAAACAGGTTCATGCTATTGGTGCCGTGGCTTTCCATATGGCATCTTCTTTACAAGTAAGTCACATTGTTGTCTTAGACTTCCATCCTTAGTCCTTCAAGTTGGCAATTCCTTCTATGAGGTCTATATCTTGATTGTAGTGTGAAACTTGTCAGTTGGGCAAAACCATAGAATCTAGTTTGTTTGTAGATTAATCACTTAGCATCTTATGATTTGGTATGTACTGATATGAGTATGTTAGGATTTGTTTATTGTGTGATTTTTCTGGAGGATTATGCAATGATGACTTGGTTATTTAATAATAGTCATTATACAATTTGTCTAATCTACAATTCTTTCATAAAGAAGTTGACAGCAACTTAGTGAGTTTGATCATACCATTCGTATATTGAAATCTGATAGTGTTATCCTCTAGAAAAATCAGCAAGAATGGCATATGCAGGATGTTCCCAAAGAACTTTGGTGTGACGCTACTGTCACCAGGGACGGAACCAAAAAATTATGTGAGGGGGGGCAATAATGAAAATTTTTAGTAATTTTGGGGGAACAATAGTAATATTTTATTGGTATATAATTGGAAAAAAAAACAAACTAACAAGGGTATATTACTAAAAAAAATTCAGGGGGGGGGGCAATTGCCCCCCTCATAGACATGTAGGTCCATGCCTGACTGTCACTGCATGCTTTCATATCTATCACTTACTTCGTCTATTCGTTAAAGTCAAATCTCTTATGCCATTTGTTTCCTATTAAAAAAAGGACTAGCCCATGCAGGAGGCTCCCGCTATTGTGAGGTTTGGGGAGAGTTAGATGTACGCAACATTGCAGCCTTAGCTCCGCATGTGGAGAGACTGTTCCCGTTTTGAACCCATGACGTCCAAGTCACAGTGGAGCAATCTTCCTGTTGCTCCAAGGCCTCCCTCATTTGTTTTCTATTCTATAGGTTTTAAGTTGTCACATTATTGGTTATGTTTGATTTCCTAGGTCATACTCTTAGTATTGAGAAGTTTTTCTCTTGCTATCAAGGCTACATGGTTTGGGTAATTCTCGAACCCAAAAGTGAAAATCTTGAAATTCTTACTATCGCGATTATGCTATCCTTATAGTATGAAATCAAGTCACCTATTTGACTCTATACTTATAGTTGATGAGGCACACAGTTGAAAATCTTGAAATTCTTGCTAGCCGATTATAAATTTATGCTAGATTTATGTTAAAAGAGTAGAAAAATTCAAACAATTGGAAAACTTACCGATCAGAGTATTGGATGGCTTTAATTCAAGATTTAGGCTTAAATCTCGTCTTTGGGAGCTTTGAAGGGCAACTCTAGCCTTTTGGCAATCTTTGGAGGGATAATTTGGCTGAAAGAAGGAATAAATGGAAAAAAAAAAGGGAAAAGCGGGATCTTTATATCAAAGGTCTTGATTTTCCATTATTAGGGCACTAGTGGCCATGATGGCATAATTACGATTTGTTACAACTGCATAACAATGATATTATAGTTGTAAAACGTGATACACCCCGTGAAATTTATTTGCACTTTGATATCAGTGCGTGATTAAATCAATGCCCACCAAGTGCATTAAGAATCAACCGATACACCACGACTCCAATTGATACTTTGGAATTTTGGGTGGAAGACTTTAGTACAGGTAATTTTGATGTTAGATCAGTCTGAGAATCTTAAGAGGATTAGACATTCTTAATTTTACTTGGAGTGACATTTGGTGTTCAACAAGGTGACTTTCTTTTGTGGGCTTCAACCTCAGAAAAGTCTTTGATCATTTATGGTCTAGTTTGAAGAGGCAAATTTCTACCAAATGAACGTTGTATATGTAACAGTAATATGTTTAATTTCAATCGTCTAGTGATCTATTGTTTGATGGTTTGAAGCATAGATGCAAACATCGGTTGCAGACTTGAAAAGGACACTGCAATACAGCAAATCTTAAAAGAGGACACAAAACACAGTAATAAGAAATGTATTTGTTTCATTGAATGATAGTCTGTACAACATGACTATAATATTAAATTACTACTCACATGAAAGAAAGGTATATCCAAAGTGAATTTTTTTTAGGTATATAGTTGAAAATAAGAAAACTTAGTGGTATATAACAATAAAAAATAAAAAAAATCAGTGGGGGCAATTGCCCCCACTGACTGTAATGTGCTTCCGTCCGTGTCTTCAACGTCCTAGATTTGTTGGTCACACGCCAGCAAATGTCCAAAAATTGTAGGTCCAGTGTCCAAATTGAGTATTTTATTTTTTAATATGAACAAAGTTGCTTTGGAGTTGTTCGCAAGTTTTAAAGAAGTGTTGATATCCAACAAGGACACACCTTGCTCTTAGAATTATCCATGCTAACTTGGTCCTGATAAAGTTATGGTTCCATATTTTCTCCTTATTTAAGATTTAGCGGGTTTTTCCTAATCCAGTGTTGGAGGAGTTGGTGCGATGAAGGAAGGGCGGGTTTTGTAGAGGCGAGAGGAGTGTGAAATGTGGCGTTGCTTTGTTTATGGCGGTGTATATGAAACTAGTGCAACGATTGCTTGGTCGACGTTATAGAGCTTTCAATTTGGAACTGAAGAGGTATTTGATATCCCTTTAATTTTGGCATTCAGGAGTGGTTCTAATTCTTTTATTTGATTTGTTGTTTTTATTCTTTTTTTGGGAAATATGGGGGCATAGATTGTTTGTACTTTTCTTTTCTTCCTTTCTTTTTTGTTGATACATCGCTTGGGCATGGATCGTGACTCGTGGTGAATTGCTTTATCTATCCAAATATATATGTATACACACACACACACACTAGTAAAAGACTCCAAATTACATTAGGCAACTCCCCTTTTTTTTAAAAAAAAAAAAAAAAACTCTTTATAGAAACAAATAATAGAAACTATTTTACAAATAAAAAAAATCTTTTATAATGTATTTTAATTCCGTACACGTTTTGCTTTCTCCCAATTCTAATTCTCTTTGGACTTTTAAAATGTATGAGAATTTACTCTTTCAAACCTATTTTTTAATAATAATAATAATAACTCCAAATTACATAAGGCAACTCTTTGTGAAAAATAATAAAAACTCTTTTTTAAAAAATAAAAAAAAATATCTAATTAAAAAATCTTTTAAAAAAAAAAAATATAAATATGTGATAAGTCTAAATAAAAACTCTTTTTAAAAAATAAATATGCGATAGTTTTATAGAAATCCTCTTCTAAAAACTCTTTTAAAAAATATATATATATATAGGATAGAAATTTAAAATTGGATAGAAACTTTTTTTTTTTTTTTTCCCTAGTCCAACACACATGTCTCTTCTGAGACTTGAACCTCTAACCTCCCTTTAGGAAGGAAGAAGCCGATACCGCTAGGCCATTGGCCCGTTGGTGGATAGAAACTCTTTGTCCTTTTAATAATGGTAAAGATATATATAGGTTTAGTTTTATTGTGTTCTTTCTTGTTGATACATCTTATGTACTGCTGTTGCGCCACCTTAGCATTCTCGTAGTGAATTGCTTTATTTAAAAAATAATAATAATAACTAAAAAACAAATATTTTATCACACCCTCACCTAAAAAATAAAAAAGTGATTGATTGTTAGATAAAGTAGTGTGCGCTTGACAACTTTAACTGTCATTCGCGTCTCCCATGCATAAAGCTTGGAGAAACTAAGAATGACACTCTTGTACCTAAAGAAGTGTCATGAGTCACGACCTTTAAAATAGATGCAAACACTTAAAGATATATAAGGTAGTTTTTATATTTTTAAAACTTCAAAATATCTGGGGTAGGTCTAACCATGTAACCTAACCAGCATGTAAGCCCAAACCCTGATATTCCCACGACGATATTTATTTGTTTCCATTTGCATCCCACATTTTCTAGTGATACCGTTCATCCCACGTTCACCACATTTGCTTTCCAGGCTTATGTTCCTAAAATATTAGCCTCTTCATGTAAAAAAAGAACAAAAAGTACTTTCTAAGAAGGAAGATAGAGAGGGGATGATGAATTAAGGACAAACTGTAGAAATCATCAACTTCAAATCTGAAAAGTTAGAGATTAGTGATGATCTACCCTTTTTAAATCTGTAGCCATATGCTAGTGGGTTTTTCTTGGCAAGTGAAGATCCTACTTGAATACTTAACTATATGCTTAATGTTTTGTCTTCATAAATGGGAATACTTAGACGTTTTCGTAGATATGGATACATACATACATATATATATATATATATATATAAATGTTGCATAACATGAATTCATGGATGGTAGTTTATATAAAGGTACTAAATTAGAAATCAATAAGAGACATGTCGTACTGACAATTATATTGCATGAATTTTATTATTTTAAATTTTTTTAAGTACACCCATACACCAATATATTGCATGGATATGAAGTTAGATCTGATGTGTGTTGGTGAACCTTGCTGTGTATTTACATAGTCTGATCTCGATATGTAAATATTCCTATATACATGTAGATTTGTAATTTCTGTTTTGGGGATTATTGTTCACATGAAGGTTCCAATGGATATATATATATATTTATCTTGAATGGATGATTTATAGTAAAATAAAAAAAAAAACATATATGTGTATTTATATTAAAAAATTTAGATCTGGGTCATCGTTACAAGGTGAGGAAACCCAATTCGTAGAACTATCTATTTTTAGGCTGCACCTTACTTTATCATGCCATGAATCAATGTTAAAATTGATCGATTGGGACTGTTCTAATAGAAAAATTAAAGTAAATGAATTTACCTCATTAGAGAGTTAAGTGGTTAGACGAAGGAAGTACAAGTGGAAAACATCGCTGGGACTGAATGGAGGAAACATAGGGTAAAATTAGGATAAAGTAGAATTAAATAAAATTCATCTAACTTGTGTTGAAGTAAGCTTAAAAACTTAAGTTTAGGTGAGACCAACATGGACTGATAGTGAAATAAAATTAGATAGTAACACGTAAATAAATAAAAATTGAGAGTATGGATTAATAGTATTTCATTAGACCTTGACAGCAAATGGGACCCTTATTTGTGGTTGTGGGTCAGTGTGCACTCTCCCTAGTTATGGTTATAGGTCAAAGTTGGATACATAGGTAGTACTAGTGACATCCTGACATGGGTTTGTGTGGAAGTAGCAAGGCGGTGATGGAAACATTTAGAGTTCAGTCAAGCTGTTTGTGACCATGATCTTTAGTAAGGAAAAATTGTGTAGGTCCAATTAAGTAGCGGTACTAAAGCGAGCATACCTTGGGGGAAGTATGTACAACTATAGCCATTGAGGTATGTGCCTAAGGAGTTATATGATTCCTCTACGTCTACTGATCTACCTGGTTTCTCAACCACAAAGAGGGGATGCCGATAGGTTTTATACGAACTATTCCTTGATTTTTGGAGAGAGATGTCTTCTCATTGGAGATGATATTGGACAATGATGTATGATTATAGAGGGATTTGGGTATGATTTTACCATTTTGGTGAAATTGTATCCACACAATTGAGTGGCTAGATGTTAGCGGTATTATTTGCATGTTCGGGTATTGGTTTGAATCATTGACACAGTAACAAAAATAAAGTTATAATTAATGTAACATCTTGCCGATGTGATGACGAAATTTAAATTGTCCAATAGTGGCGTAATTGACCTGCTAGTTACATGATATATAGTGTTGAGGTTAGACCATTGCTTACCGGGTTTTCTTTGCTCACTTTAATTATTCTTACATATCATGTAACTGCATATTTGGAGTGTTAGAACTATCATAGGGGTTTGTTAGTAGAGTATTTATGCCTTTGGTCGGTTTGATATTGTTATTTTTGTAGAGAGACCATTTTAGTGAGATAACTTGGCATTAATTACTAGTTCGATGAATTTGATTAGTTTTCTGGATAGTAGCATGGTTATTACCATCACTTGTCATATTTTGATATGGGCATCTGAAGTCTATTATATTTCAGCTTGATATTGTTTGAATATCAGGATGTTAGGATATGAACAGAATATGTAACCAGTCGTGCATTTGTTGGGTGAAAAGCCAAAAGATCTCCTTGATCTCAACTTGAGGGCATGTCCGGCTTCTATCTGATTAGCCGAACAGAAAATGTAACCCGTCATGCATTTGTTGGGTGAAAAGTCAAGAGCTCCTTGATCTCAACTTGGGGCCGTGTCTGGCTACTCTCTGATTTGTATTTTCCAATAGAACAGTCACTAGAATTGAGTTTGACCTTGTGGGGAAAAATAGAAGAAGAGTGAGATTGACTGGCTTATGGGATAATTTATTAATTTGACTACAAAATGTGATCATTCCCTTAAATTAAGGAAATCATTTGAGACCTTTATATCCCTAAAACACAAGGTCAAACCCATGCTTAAACATGTATCTTCCTCTTAAAAGGTACAACCTTTCATTTAAAGATATTGCTATTCTTCTCTACCCAAATAAACCATAAAGACCACATAAAAGACTTATCCCTAAAATTTTCCGATCCTCTTCCCAACCAAAAGATAGATCTTTAGCAATTGAGAATCCAATTAATACCTGCCAAACTTAAAGCCTTGTCCCATATGAAGTTTTTCTAAACAATAGGTGAATTTGTGAAATGATAATCCGATATGATTTTGTGGAACTGTAATCCAAGAGGTTTAAGTTTTTCAAAGACGACCTTTTCAATGATACATGTATTTGAGAAGGATATTCTTCCTCGTTGTACTTGTAACTTTGTATTCAACAGGCTGGGAAAGGAACTATTAACTATGGGGTTATTTTTTTCTTAGAAATATGATCTCACTTATTTTTTTAATCCCCAGTTGTTTGCTTGAGTGCCACTCCTGCCACCCCTAAAGTAGAAGCTGTAGGTTCAAGTTCTGATTGAGATGTTTGTGTGCATGTGTTGTAGTTATCACAAATAAAATTCTTTTTTGTTTTGTGATTTTATGTTTGGTTGCCGTAGTGGGGTTTGCTCCTTGAAAGCTGCTCACTTTTCAGTGCTTTATTTCTTAAAAATTACACTTCTCAAACCTAATATTCCCTTCCGTTTAATTTTGTAGTTTGATTCACTCAATATTCCTCTCCTCTCCCATAGTTTTTTTTCCCAAAGCTTCTCAATCCTTTTGTAACACCATTTTGAATTGGAAAAACATAAAAGTTATTTCGAAGTTTAATAGTGTAATTG
>JAOTQH010254123.1:0-11688 GCA_025631255.1 Cornus kousa | reverse complement strand
ATCAAGTGTCATGAATGCATGCAAAACTAGAATTAAATCCGAGCATAATGAATGAGGTTATGCAAGGAAAAAAAAAATGAAATTGGGAAAAAGACGAAATAGGGAAAAGACAAAATAAGAAAAAGACGAAAAAAAAAAAAAAAATCAACGAAAAAGGAAAAGGAGGAAAATGACCAGGTCATTACAAATCTTCGGCCAAGTCTGTCTCTAACTAACCCCCTTTTTCCTAAAATTAACCAAAATCCTTATATAGGTAGCTCAAATGTCACACCAAAGGGTTAGACCTCGTGCCAAGGACCTCCCAATGATTGTACCACGAGCACACATTTAATTTGGCTTGAAATTAGTTTTTCACACAATTTGAGGCAGTTCGATCAATCACATAGTTGCTCAAATTGATCGAACCATGGCGGTGCACATTTTGGATAAGGACAAGGCTGAGATATTTTTAGGAAAAGGACAAAAGTAGTTAGTGGGGATAAGATCAAAAGGGTTCGATCGATCGAAAGGAAGGTTGGATCAATCGAATAGGAAATTTTCCTGAGGATAAGGACAAGGGGTTTGATCCAATATAGCAAGGTTTGAACGATCACAGTGTGATCGATCGTAGCTTGGTTCGATCGATCATAGAAGGCTTTTTCCACCATTTTACTTCCACTTTGCTCTTTTCTTCCACTAGGCTTGAGATTGCTTCTTTTAATGCTCTAATTGAGCTGAATTCACTTATTTTGGGGATAAGTTCCTGAAAGGGAAATAACATGTAATTAGGCTAAAACGGGAAAATAAGATAGAATAGGGTCTTAGAACATTCAAGATTAAGGGCTTGAAATGCGCACTTTTCAATGCTTATCAGGATCTTGAAGCGATCGACCTTTTTTCGGATCCCAATGTCTTTGGACCTTCTGATGCTCCTCTTGCCCCTTGGAAGCCTCTCTTTATGAAGGATGATGGGACAACTGTGTCCATGGAGGATACTATGTTCAAGGACGGGCATACTGTTTTGGCCTACTACCAGAATATGTAGACCCCCAAAGATGTGGAGTCCCAAGCTAAACTTAGTAGGGAGGAGATATTCTTCAGGATTCCAATAGGCATTGTTGAGGTATTATGCATATACATATATCTTTTATATATTTTTCTTTCATGATTGTGTACTCTTTTCAAAAGTTAACTCTTCATTTATTCACTTGACTTCTTAGATGCCTTTGTTGGTCTTGCAGACTCTCTTTGGGATCATTGCTATGCAGAGAACAATCGAACAAGGCGACAAGAGGGTTGTCAAGCTCTATTCCAAGGTAAAAAAGGTTAAGAAGGACCTGCAGAGTGTTGTAGCTCGAGCTAAGGATGCTGAGGAGAAGTGCGCTGCTGCCGAGGGTGAGCATGCAGAAATGGTTGTCCAATTAGAGGTCGAACATGGTGCTTGTCTTATTCTGGAATAGAAGAATAATGAGCTTACTGATGAGTGGGTTTGTCTTTTGGAGCTTATACGTAGGGTTAAAATTAGGAAAAACTATGCATAAACGATTTTCCTAGATCGTGGCCATTCGCTTTGCCAATGGCTATAGGGATGGATTCATGGATTATAGCCATCCAACCAATTCTGGTAGGGTGTACAATGGTCTTGAGGATTGTGATGGGGACTTAAAGATTGATCCTCCCAGTGTTTACAAAGATCCCTCTCCTGAGGAGTCCAAAGGGTCTTTACTGAGTGCAAAAATGTAATTACAGCTATAGCTGCTACTGGCTCTCTAACTCTCTCCCCTTCTTCCTTTAAGAAATATGGGCCTACCCTAACCCTTAGTCCTCCCAGCTCTGGACCTGAGGTAGCAGTCGAAGTTGAGTTTCTTTCTGGTGATGAGAATGTAAGAAATGAGGACTAGGTTTCTGGCCATTACTACTTTTTTGTTTCTTCCTCCTTTTTTTGTTTTTTTTTTTTTTTGAAACATGTTGTAAGAGAGGAAGGATTTTGTGTATTTTGATAGAGCAATGTTTAATGAAACCTTTTACAAGTTTTTTTCTCTCTCTCTCTCTTTTGTATTTAAATTTTTGTTTTTGTTAAGTGTTTGGCGATCAACCACTTTACCATTTGCCACCCTACTTTTATTTTTTGTGAAATTTTTTAAGTGTTTAGCCATCAGCCACTCTGCCATTTGCCACTTCAGTTGTATTTCTATTAAATTTCTAAGTATCTGGCGATCAGCCTCTTTGTCATTTATCACTTCACTTGTATTTGTATGAAATTTATAAGTGCCTGGCGATCGACCACTCTGCCATTTGTCACTTTGCTTGTATTTGTATGAAATTTCTAGGTTTTTGGCAATCGGCCACTTTGCCATTACCACTTTATTTGTATTTGTATGAAATTTTTAAATGTTTGGTGATCGGCCACTTTGCTATTTGCCATTTCACATGTATTTATCTAAAATTTCTAAGTGTTTGGCGATCGGCCACTTTGTCATTTGCCACTTCACTTGTATTTGTATGAAATTTCTAAGTGTTTGGCGATCGGCCACTTTGCCATTTTCCACTTCACTTGTATTGTATGAAATTTCTAAGTGTTTGGCGATCGGCCACCTTACCATTTGCCACTTCACTTGTATTTGTATGAAATTTCTAAGTGTTTGGCAGTCGACTGCTTTGCCATTTGCCACTTCACTTGTATTTGTATGAAATTTCTAAGTGTTTGGAAATCGGCCACTTTGCCATTTGTTACTTCACTTGTGATTCAATAAGCCTTTCTTTTCAATAATAAACCTATTCTCTTATTCTTCTCATTAATGTTAATGGTGTGAATACATAGATAAGAAAGAAATATACTAAAACTAAAACCAGCTAATGATGTAATATTAATGGTAGTACCTTTTGACATAGTTCGCATTCCAATGCTTGTCAATTTGCCTTCTGACCAACGTCTCTAACCTGTATGCCCCTTTTCCTACGACTACTATGATTTTGTATGCCCTTTTCATGGGGGCATCATTTTTGGGACAATGCCTACTACCTTCTTTAGTACTAGTTCACCAAGGGCGAAGCTTCTATGCCTCACCTTCTTATTGTGGCAGTTAGCAAGCGTTTGTTGGTATGAAACAAGTTTAATCGCTGCTAACTCCTTCTTTTCCTTTATTAGGTCGAGGTTGAACTCTAGCACTTCTAGTTCCATATTATACTTCGAACAGTTGGGACAGCTTGCTCGGTCGCTATTACAATTTTCGTGCCATATGCCATGGCAAATGGACTTTCACTGGTTGGCCTTCTTGGGGTTGTCGTATAAGCTAATAAAACATTCGGGAGTTCGTCTAGCCAATTTCCTTTCTTGTCTTCTAGTCTTTTCTTTATGTAACTAAAAATTGTTCTCTTTGTGATTTCAGTCTACCCATTTCCTTGTGGATGGCTTACTACAACAAGCTTTTAATTGATTTCATACTCGTCTAGCAGCCTCCTCATATGTTGATTATCCAAATTTGTGTCATTATCTATGATAACTGACCTGGGAACTCCAAACCGACATATTATGTTATTCCATATGAAGTGCCTCACTTGTGTGTGTGTGTGTGTGTGTGTGTGTGTGTGTGTGTGTGTGTGTGATGCTTGGATAAGGTTCCATCTCTACCCATTTGGTGAAGTACTCTGTTGGACAGACTTATTTTGTGACCATGCCTTCGGTAGTGGCCGAACCACATCCATCCCCCACTATACGAAAGACCATGGATTGGTCATTACATGCAGATCATTAGGTGGTTAGTGTCTCAGAGGTCCGAACCTTTGACACTTTTCACATCTCATGGAGTGCATTTCAAGTAGGGGCCCGAAAATGATCTTCAGTAAAGCTGGTTATGAAGGATTGCATACTTCACTGCATTGGTTCATATCTTCCTTATTTCATCCCTCAATTCAGGAAACGTACCATTTCTTATATATGACATAATCGGGTCAATCGAGCTAGGATTATACAGTATAATACATAGTTGCAAAGTGTTACCCAAGTATTGGCTCTAGAGAGGGTGAATAGACTCAATAACAAAAAAATGGACGATTTTCGTAATATAGAAAAGCAATTTCAAGCAAAGTACTTAACACAATTGTGCACTTACAAAGATATGAGATAAGCAATTAAATAGCACAATTATAAGAGAGATAAGGGAAGAGAAATTGCAAACTATAACATAGCGATTTTTGCGAGGTTCGGAAAATCCTACTCCTCGGCTCAAGACCCCTCTTGAGACTTCCCAATCCACTATGGCTTCTCTTTACAGGTGGAGAGCAAACCTTTACATAAAGCAACTCCTTGCTTCACCTTACTAAGAGAACAACCTTCCCTTAGTCTTCCTTTAGGTCACACCAACCCAGTGGGTCAAACCAACCCTCACAATAGATAGTAACAAGAACAATGAAGTACAAGAAAACTCTCAAAGATGGATATACAAATTTTAGCTCACAACTAGAGTATTGATGAATATAAGTGAAGCTCAAACTCTACGAATGATATAAATGAGAGAGGATGACATAAGTGAAGAATAAAAGCTCTTATAAACTTAATAAGATCTCTCAAGTATAGAATAAAGCAAAAGCTCTTTGAACCCTTGGTTGAATCTCTCAAGTATAGTATCTAAATGAATGAGAGAGATAAAGAGAAAAATGTGAGAACAAAAGCTCTCTTTTGATGCCTAATGAAGTCTTTCAAGTGTTGGCTCTCTTGCATACCCACAATGTGCATACAACATGTATTTATAGGCCCTTCAAAGAATATATCCGTTTGTGGGCAAAATAGTAAAGTCCCCATGAAGTCAAATGGTTAGACTAGCTGTTATTTCAAATTTGTCTGTATGTCAGTTGGCTGATGGTACATTTTCAGTCGGCCGAAAGTTCCTTATCAGTCGGCTGATGCCTTTAACCTGAGAACCTTTTTGCATGAAACCCTTGTCAGTCGGCTGAACCCTCATGTTCAGTCAGCCAAAACGTCTCATTTGAGAACCCAACTCTCTGTTTTGTTTGTCGATCGGCTGCCACATAATGGGCATTTTCACTAGTCGACTAATAGATAAAAAATCTATCCTGACAGTTCTATTTTTAGGTTAAGTTTACAGTATTTATATATCCGTTTACTTTAAGTTTACAGTGTAAATAAGAAAGTACCCCCCATTTGGATTCAATAAAAAATATAAGAAAATTGAAATCCAACTAAATCAAAATGTGAAAAATCAGTTTTAGTACAAATTGGGGTTCCCGATAGTTTTGGTAAATCTTGATCCTCCGTGTAGGCTAATGTAGAAATGATGAAAAAAACCCATAAAATTAGTTTAGGTTATTTGAAGTGTAAGGAGTTATTACCGAGAAAAATTATTTTGAAATAATCATTATTTCAAAAATCCATTTTTCATAATTAGCCATTTTTCATACTTAGCCAAAAACACAATTTCTCATGACGCGTATTTTGGGGTCCTAATGTCCGTTACCAACTTATGGTAATGAAAGCTTTATATGCCTTAATTATTAACTAATATGAATCACAGTTTTTCATGACGCGCATTTTGGGGTCCTAATGTCCGTTACTAACTCATGGTAATGAAAGCTTTATATGTCTTAATTGTTAACTAATATGAATCATGTGATTGATATGCATAGTCTTAGCGTTTATAGAACAAGTGATGAGTTCTTTCAAAGCTTAAACAAGCTTGAACTAACTCATTTTTTAGCAATGACTTCATGTGCAAATATATATGTATGAAGTGCATAGTCGATTGCTAATGAATATAGGAACATATAAATGATAATGATGATATGAATGATCCTATAGAGATGAGCTTCAAATGGATTCATAAATACCTTGACATTAAATCCTAAATACTCACCAACCTATCTACCCCTTTATTCATGCTTTGTCCATGATCGTTTAAGTTTTGAGGTACTCTTGCTTTCTTTCTTTCTTTCTTTCTTTCTTTGAGTTGCTTGTTTACTCATTGTAGTCCAAGTTATTTTTGGATGGACTTTACATTTGGCTCCTTGCAACTTCAACTCTTCTTTGTATCCATTTCTTTCTTTGATGTGATTTTAAATAATATAATACTTGGAATGATCTTTATAGCTTCATTGAGGTCATTCTTTGAATATAAATAATCTATATAACACTCAATGTAAACATTAGTCCTTAAACCTTTCAAAAAAAAAAAAACATTAGTCCTTAAACACCATTAATGGTTTGTTATCATCAAAATATCTAGATTGTCCTTGGATGAAATCCTTAAGGTCAACAATCTCTCCCTTTTTGATGATGACAAAACATTGATGTGTTCATAAGCAAGTGGAGTGATATTTGAAAAATGCTCCGCCTATCAAAGTGCATACAATGAACACAATGTCATGAAATAGCATGCTTGTATATTCTTAATGAAATTTAGACATTTATATACATACAAGTTATAAAATAGCATGCTTGTATGTTCTTAATGAATTTTAGACATTTATATGCATACAAGATCATTTTAAGCTCTAAGAGATTTCTATAAATCTCCCCCTATCAACATGCTTCCATCAAAAAGGATATATCATGTAAGTATAAACATAACGATATATTAACATCAAATATTTGATTGTTAAGCATTTGAATCACATCATATATATTTTTCCCCCTTTGTCATCTTAAAAATGAGGGAGGCCTAAACAACTTCATTTAGCATAGATCATTTAGCATAGTGAATTGTTATAGTGAAACAATGATTATCAAGAAATGACATTTAAGTGGTAATGACTATAATATGTTTTAGAGTGAAACATATAAGCAATTATATCATAAGAAGCCAATTTCATGATAGCATGAGTTTAATAGATAATTAAGGTTTATGTCATATACAAAAGTATACATA
Source organism: Cornus kousa (assembly GCA_025631255.1). Lineage (NCBI taxonomy): Eukaryota > Viridiplantae > Streptophyta > Magnoliopsida > Cornales > Cornaceae > Cornus > Cornus kousa. The sequence goes on along the minus strand of JAOTQH010254123.1, from coordinate 4,828 downwards.
AGATATAAACCAAGAATGAAATATAAACTCAAAAGAAAGAAGTATACATAAATAAGCGTAAAAAAAAATAATAATAATAAATAAACATGAAGCATGGATTAGAGTAAGCCAAAAGGCAACAACCTTTATAAAGGCAAATCTAAGAAATTAAGTGTTATTTTTCATTTGATATTTCCAATAAAGAGAGAAAAATCATGAAAGCTTATGAATATGAATATGATAACCAATAAGTCATTTAGTAGCATACTTGACAATTTTCAAAATAAGTCAATTAAATATAGCAAGTCATGCAATAAACATTCATAAAATATTATCAATAATCTCCCCCTATAAGTGTGCTTTTATTTGCGTCATATATCATTTAATGGATATGTGATGACCTTGGATTTTTCAACCCAGTGTATCCTGTGATGACCCGAAACGGATCCAAGATGCAGAAGTAAAAGAGAAAACAATGGTCTCTAAAGATACAATATGTCTCTAAGACACTAAGACAACCTTCCATGAGGTCACGGAACCCAAAGGAATAAAGTACGGAAGCAAGAGATCAAAAAAAATAACAATTAAGCCCTAGGGGCAAATTAGTCATTTCTAAAAATAAGGATTCAAGTGCCACCAAGCACACTGATGGAAGTACAGTGGAAAACTAATCATGATGGACTAAATAATCACATGATTCGGAGTTCAAATGAAGGAGAAATGGCAAGACGAAGAAAATGAACACTTAAGGCAAAAGGGTAAATTGGTAATTATCTAGGAAGATCTGAGTGCAATCGAGCACACCATTGGAAATACAACAAAAAATTAATAAATTTAGACTCAAGAATCACTTGATTCAGATTCCAGACGGAAAAGGTATGATAATAGAATAAATGGCATCCTTCGATTATAAGGTACCACGACCCTACCTCACTAAAACTATAATAACTCTCACTATGGTTGGAGTTTTTGTTTTTGGTTAGTACCATTGAAAAGCTAACTTCAATATCTTGAAGTTAGACTCAAGAATGATCTGATTTGGATCAGAAACAAAGGAGATTTAACCCTTTGAAGTTGACTCAAGAAATCTGTCTAAGAAAAACTAAAAAGGGAAAGGTTCCAGGGAGGATCATGGGCTGATGAACAATACTAGCTGGCCAAAACCCCATCATCAGTTAGGTGATGGATAGTATTAGCCAACCAAAATGCCATTTTAAGGATGCAAACTCTCTGGAATTCATTACGAGCACTCATCAGTCGACCGATGACTGCTATGCCGACCGATGGACCTGGTAGCAGCAGAAAAAGCTGTTGTAATCCATGGAAAAGATTTTTGGCTTGGTTCTAAGGCTATACATGCATCCTATATGATCCAAATAAGTTTTAAAACATTCCCTAACCTCATGCAAGCATAAAAAACATGCCAAAACAAATAGGAACTTCAAATGACACCCCAATGCATGAATTTTTCATAAAAATTCATAAAATTGCCCAAAAATAGTTCCAAAGTTAAAACTTAAGAGTTTTATGAAATATGGACATGCACACAAATGTAAAGAGATATTTAAGACGCGTCCCAATGGTCCGCGGCCTCAAAATAACCCCAATGCAAAAAATGACCTCTCAAATCTCAATTTTTCATAAAATAGCCTTAAAATGCAATAAATGAAACTAAAATATGAAACCTAGAACAAAATGGTGTTTGGCCTACCTCATATATGATCATAGAAACCCTATGAAAGAAAAAGAATGAAATTCCCACACCCGATGCAAACATGGTGAAGCATTAACTTGACAATTTTCAATATTTGCATAATATTTCATGAAGTTAAAAGTTATATAGGATACAAGATACATGCCATTGACCTCCGGCCTCATCTCATACAAGTTAAATATATTACAAAAGGCGTACTTAGGTACACATTACATATATGGAATCAAAAATACAAATTTTGACATATAAGGCTACAAAATGGCATTTCATGCTAATATTTGCATGAAATGGAAACTTAAAAACTATAAGTCATCCGAGGAATGTGTTGGTTCTAAGTTGCCTTAAAGGAATGTTTGCCTACTAATGTCAAAAAGTATTATTTTAGCCTCAGCCTTAGACAACGATGCTTCAACCTCGAACAATGAAGGTTCAGCAGCTACAGGTGCTCAGCTTTAGACAATGAAGTTTTAGCACTTCAGCTTTTGCTACAGCCTCGGCTCTATCACAGTACTGAGTAAAGGGCAGTATGGTCTTTTCCATCTTTGCTTAAGAATGTGACACGTCTCAGTGGTCCCAAAGAAGAATGTGACACGTATCAATGGCCCTAGAGAGAGAGTTTATGAAAGAATATTCCATTCTTGGAGGCTAAGTTTGGACAGGAATGGAATTCAATACTCAAACTTGTAACCTACTGTAGCTGGAAGAGTAGTGACGAAATTAGCTGAGGTGGCAGGCCTGCATTGGTCCATTGCTTTGAAAATATTTGAATTGTGCTCTCCCAATCATTGGTGAAAGGTGACAGGTGTATATCCGTGGTGTGTAAGGCCTTGTGAAATTGAGAGTCACTATAAAAATGCTGCCATAAGGCTCCTTAGGGTTTAATCCTCTGAAATTTACATTGCACATTGAGCTGCTTGTGAGAACCCTTAAGTATACTATGTCAAGCAAGTTTTCTCTGCTATTTGATGATGATCCATGCAAGAAAAAATCATTGAATCAACTCTGAGGCGTTCTCTGTTTGCTGAGATGAGGCCGTTGTCAAATTTGCTGATCCAAGGGCTGTATTAAAGAGTGACTTGGTGTCTCAAGCTTCTGTGGTCAATTCTGAAGGTTGACATGGGTATAATTCATCTTTTCACACTTGTTTAGACTATGTTTGTGTTAAGATTATGCTGAAAAATGAATTCGAATAGTATGGTCAGTAATTAAGCTTGTTTTTCTGAAGAAATCTTGGATTCAAGTACTATTTGATTATACTTAGCTATTTCATAATGATCTATGATGTTAGCTAGTATATTTTGATGAATCAAGATTGTCAAAGTTGAGTTAGTAGCAAAAATATGGTATGTTTTGTTTTTGAGTACTCTATGCTGAAGATATTTTGTGCCGAGGCTATTTTATGCTGTTGATATTCTGTGCCGAGGCTATCTATGCCGAAACTTTTTGTGCCAAAGTTGTTATATGCTGAACCAATGACTTTGACTGAACGTGTGATATACTCATGCTGTGTTTGATTATATAAAGCTATGAACATGAGTAAAACAGTGAAAGAATATTGTATGAGGCACTGGTGAATTAATCTCAAAGGAATTTCCTATGTTACCCCTTGGACAATTGATGCAGCAGATTGTAGTTCTGAGGTAGTAAATTGGAATTCTGTTGTCTAACTTGTTGGAATTGTATTTGGTGTGTTGATACTTGTTGTAAATGGTAGTGAGGCATAATCCCTCACCCAATTGTTGAGTGGTAGTGAGGCTTTACATCCTTACCCCATTGTTGAGTGAGCTTTGAGAGCTTATTAGGTCCAAGCGTAGTTGCTTCAGACAGGGGGAGTGCGTTGATGCACTGTGGTGTCCTAGTGTGTGTGTATTGGTTGTGAGTACTAGTGTCTATTCTTGTGCATGGGTGTATGTAGAGAATGAGACAGCTGAGTATGTAACAAGATACATACAACTAGTGGATTACTTATTGGCCGAGGCCAAGAACCAAGGTTTTCCCTATTTAAGAGGGTTTCTTTGTAAATCTTGTGTTATCTATTCTTTGAATACTTGCTTAGTTGTGTGAGAAAGTTTTTTAAAGCAAAGATTTAACCAATTCACCCCCCTTTTGGTTCAACAATTGTTATCAGAGCTTTGGTCTGTATTGTGAGGTTCTAACAAGCCTGTAGTTGATCCCAGCAATGGATGAAGGTCAAGTTATCAACAAAGCTCTACGGTTTGAAGGTTCAAACTATGATTCTTGGAAAACTAGAATGGAAGCATTCTTAATGTCTCAGTCCTATGATGTTTGGCATGCTACCATACATGGTGTTGTGATTCTTAATCCGGATAACCTCTCTACTAAAGATAAAATGGTTGTGGCTAATGATGGCAAAGCCAAACATGTTCTCTTCTGTGCTTTAAGGCAACAAGAGTTTACCAGAGTTAAAAATTATAAAACAGCCAAGGAAATATGGGGTTCTCTTCAGGTAGCTCATGAAGGAAATAAGGTTATTAAGGAGAACAAGATACAGTTATTCAAAGTTCAGTATGAGGTGTGTAAGATGGAAGATAGAGAAACTATTGCTGAGTACATGTTCAGGATCAATGACCTTGTCAACAATATGAGAGCACTTGGTGAAGATATTAGGGATGTTGATGTTTGCAAGAAGAAACTAAGATCACTCACTTCTAGATTCAATCCTAAAGTGACAATTCTCGAAGACAAAGATCTTTTTGAAATAAAGATTGATGAACTTCAGGCCTCTCTTACTGCTTATGAAATGAGAATTGGGGTTCCATGATCGGTCTCATTGACTATCAATAATAATCAACCCTTTATAATAGCACAAATCATTGTAAAATAGGGCTTTTGTTTGGGTAAGTTGAACCACAAAGAATGCTAGCTTATGGCAATTAAGTTTGTAAGATTAATTTACGGTTTGATTTATGAAAGATAGTTTTTGGAATGGTTTGTTTGTCACATACGTAAGTTGAAATTAACAAAAAATATATAATTTGAATTTTGATGAGAGCTGAAAAGTACACTTTTAAACCCCTTAAGCTTGACTATTCTAGGACCTTTATTTATCTTATTTACCCATTTTAGTACTTATTTGTGTTTTTGTCTATTTCAGGTCAATAATGTTAAAATGGG
>JAOTQH010254112.1:0-11689 GCA_025631255.1 Cornus kousa | reverse complement strand
TTCGCACCAAATTGATAGTATAGGGGGGTTTTTTGCTACACAGGGACTGATATGCACTATATCGATAGTAGAGGGGGCTTTGTTGCACTTCACCCTAAAATTTATGTTCAAAAAATATGAAGACTTGATTCAAATACAGTCTGTCCACATTTGTCATTTCACAAGCACCAACTTCTGCTGAGCTGAGCAACACGGAATCAGTCCAAATGAAAAGCTGCCAGTGGGAATTGGGCTGACTGTCATAGGCCCTATATCTTCAAACAAATGGACCCACCAGTGACTGCACAGGCTGTACTGAATGCGAGGCCACGTTGCAAGGTAACGGTAGTTAGCATCCCCATGATGGTAAATCCATATAAACTAGGCCCACGCGCATCTACGTTTCGTGAGATGCCTCTCTGGCCCACTGATCCTTTCTTTAAGTTTGTTTTCTTTTTCAAATATTTACAAGCCATACATCTGATAATTAAAAATATATTTTTATAATCTTTGTTGAAACAAAATTATATATAAATAATTAAACAAAAATGTGAATACAAGTTTGTTGATGTTTTGGAGTGAAAAAAATTGGAGAAGTTTCTGGACTACTTGGTTTAGTTTTCTGAGAATAAATTTTAGTTTTTTTAGGTTAAAAAATTATACAAAAATTTGACTAGTTAACAATTTTTGAGAATTGTTTTATAGAAATTTAGTTAAAAATAAATCATTTCTAAATAACTATCTTTTATTATTTCGTAAAAATAATTATTTTTATTTTTTGAATTCTTAAAGTGCTATTTTTGAGTAATAAATCGAGTAAAATCTTCGATTCATTTCTCTGTTTAGTATGTTTAATATAATTTTCTTTCAGGCGCCTGAAAAGAAGAATAAATAAGTATGCAAATTTTTTTGAGGTATGGACCAAATGAAACAAAAAGCAACGTGTGCTGTCTTGGTCCAGACAAAATGGTATGTTTGCTTTGGACTTTCTTTTGAGAAAGATTGTCATGTCTGTAACTCTTTGTCCTAAGAGTAGACACCCTACTATTTAAAAGCCCCTCTGAAATACTAGTGTAAATGAAGGAAGAAGAAAAAAAAAAAAAAGAAGAGAATAATAATAATAATTGTATTACTAAAGGAGCATTTAGTTAAAGTTCTATTTAACAAACACAAAAAACTGAAAATAAAAATAAAAATAAAATGTAATTTATAAATAAATTTTAAAAAATAGAACAACTATATATATATATATATATAGTATTTTATTTGAATTTGACATCTTATGTCGAATTGTATTTTACTCGTATAAAATAAGCCCATTTTGCAAGAGAAAACCTATAATATCCCGGGGTACCACATCCTAAGGATCTCTCAACCAGGGACGGATGCATTCACAGTCCAATTGGGGCAATTGCCCCCACTGGATTTTTTTATTTTTATTTTTTATTTTTTATTTTTTATTATACACCTTGTAAAAAAAATATTTTAAAATATATACCTATAAAAATTAACCATTGCCCCCACAAAAATTTTAGAAAATTAGCACTATTGCCCCTACAAATCCACATTTCAAAAATTTTCTTGTTGCTGTTAAAATTTGCCCCCACTCACATAATTTTCTAGATCCGTCCCTGCTCTCAACTATTGGATGATCAGGTAAATCCCCCCTAAGTCACATAAAGCGGGGAGCGAGAGCAAGAGTGAATTCAAAAGCGTAAGCATAAAAGCGGAAAAATTAAGTCATAAATAATAAGAATTTGAGTCAGAGCAGGCGCGTGCTCGTAGCGTCAGAATAACACCCGTTAAAAAAAATTATGTAACTTAGGATCCCCTGTCACATTCCAACGGTTTAGAGCCTCGTGGTAGCATATCCCTAGTAGAATTTTCCCTTATGCACAAAGAACTCCTTTCAATTTGAGCAAGATGGTTGATTGGAGGGCATATGGGTAAATTTCACTAATTTAAAGCATTGAAAGTACAAGATTTTTTTTATTTTTTATTTTTTGGCAAACAAACTAAACAAAAGCCATACGGCATCTACGTATAAGAACCACATACCAAAATAAAAGAGCATAACACTCTTTACAGTCAAGATCACATTCTTGACAATCAAAGTATTATATAAAATAATTAAGAAAGTGAGTCAAAAAGATGCCAAAATATCAATCTTTAATTTAAGGTTGAGCTAAGCTTTAAATTTAATATGATTAGTTGGACCCACATCCTCCTAAGGAAAGAAAGTTCCACAGGTAATGTTCATGTACTGGTTAAAAATAAAAAAAATAAAAAAAAGGGTGCTCAAAATGGCATTATACTGTAGTATACATGCTCCAACATTACACTTCATATTGCGTGCATAAAAATACCGAAGTACAGTCAAAAGGTTCTGCATAAATAGCATTAATTATAAAGAATCTAAATTAAAACATAACTCATGTGCTGTTGCGACATGAAGCATTGTTTTATTGTTTTAGATCCTTTTTTTTTTTTTTTTTTTGGGCATAATTAACATATTATATTAAGGCAACGATGAATGATTAAGAACATAATTTAATATTGACAACCAAGACAAACATGCATTAAAGGATAAAATACATATTAGTCTGATATTTCTTTAATCCATTAGCAGGAGAAGTCAGTAATAATATTATATTATAATATATTATATTATATTTTATACAAAAATATAACAAAATTATTATTTTATAAAATTTAGTCAACATGAAAGAAAACGTTAGGAGTAGTAGTCAATAATTAAAATTCAATCGATGTATAATTTGTCCAAACCTAAAAAATGTCACAGTAACTTGGCCATTATTAAACATAAACTTCACTATTCAAATGACCCAAGGTTTAAGGCATGAGACTATAGAATGGGAAGCATACGGGGACCATGTATGAGAAGGAGTTGCATGTTACAATTTAACAAACACAGGTGGTCCAAAAACTTCTATTTCGCAGTGTATCAATGCATCAATTGCAACATCAAGCCTGGAGAACTTTATAATAAATTTTGGATTGAAATGTCATCCATCCACTTTAGCTGTATCCATCATTCAGTCATGTATAATAAACAATATAAAAATGCATCATGAAAGCCGCTATGCATTGCAAAACTCACACAACTATATACAAACCAAAATGCTAATTTGCATTTGTGGAAGTCAATTGTGTTTGATATGATGCTAATTTGCCAATAGGCATTAATATGAGATTCAAAGCCTGCACTCAGGGAGGGATCTAGGAATTCAGATGGGGGGGGGAGTTTTTTCATAATACAAAAAAGTATAAATTTAAGAGTATAAAATATAAAAATAAAAAATTTCAGTAAGGCCCCACTGAGCCCTTCACAGATCCGTGTCACAAGCCTCAATGGGGAGGGTAACAAAGATATCTGAAGCAATGCCAGCCAGAAGCAATAGGCTTGACGGAGTTAACTTTACATGACAAATTCGAATAAATTTTAACTCAAAACTCTCATTTTCTTTCAAATATTCAATCTTTATACATTAATAAGGATTAGTGAATTAAAAGGTACATTGATTAAGGTATTTTCATACAAAGATTCAATCTTTACTCATTAAAATACTCTTCGCAACTTCATAGGAAACTTAAAATAAGTTTAACTCAAAACTCTCATTTTCTTTCAAAGATTTAATCTGTATACATTAAAAAAGTTTAGTGATATAATAAGTACCTTGATTGAGATATTTTCTTTCAAAGATTCAATATTTACTCGTTAAAATACTCTCCGTGACTTTGGCCAATATGGCATTGGGGTCAGAAATGAGAACTCTGTGAGTGAATCCACATTGTCATTGTCTTTAAGGATGGCAGATTTCTGGCTGCTATTGTCTAGTGAAGACATCGAACCAATCAGAATAAAACGTGTACTTTCTAGACAAGTCGGTTCTCATACCACTATTCGTTGGAGAAGAAAATATAGAAGTTAAAATAAACCAAATAGAACTTTCTAGGTTTAATCCTTGATTAGAGTTTTCTCATCTTTAGCTTTCCTAACCATGGCTTCAATGAACGCAGAAAATTAAAAACTATGATCTTAGTAAAAAAAAAAAAAAAAAATGGATTTGGACAAAATAACTACAATTGGACTAGATTATATATTCTCGTGCTTATCAGCATTAAACATTATCACTACATCAAATATGGAGGGTATTGACCCTGTATTTCAAGCCCATTTCCCATCTAACATGGGACTCCTTGAGAGGGTATCCTTTCCAAAACAGCTCTAAGCGCCAAAGCTTCGTTGTGCCAAGGACTACATGTCTCCTTTGAAATATCAGCCAATAACCTCAAAATTTCTCTACAATCCTTAATCACATAGACAAAGTGAGACCAGTGATAGGGCTTCTTCCAAGCTCCATTAAAATAAGACCGTCCAGCCATCATTGCCTCCAAGAAAGAAATTTCCCTTAAAAAATTACATCTGACTACATAGTAGAAGAAGAACGATCAATGACACCAAAAGTAAAGTAATCTCTGGACCAAAATTACTCAAAATCAATCAATAATTTCTTTTTCTGCGTAAATGTCTAATTGTAACCTCTATAGAACCTAAGAAATAAATACACATTGTCTACGAAAAGACCTAAACCAATAAAAAAAAACCATAATTATTTAAATCTTAGGAAAAAAAAAATGTGGGGGCACAACTAAGAAATTTTAGTTGCCAGATTTTGTCAGCAACTTCATGATGGTCAAGGAAGGTGGACACAATTCACAAGCATCATTTCAATATTCGGTTTGTTTGTGGGAGCAGAATAATGGGCAAAACAAAAGGGATTATCTCAAATCCTGGAGAATAAATTAGGAATCTCACGATTCAAACATATTTTGTTACCATTTGTGACCTAGAAATAAGAGAATACTACTACACGAATACGTAGTTCACCATAAGTAAATTTCTTCCTTGCCAAATATCAAAAGAATCAAAATAAAGTAGAACAATAAGTAATAAAAAATCTGAGTAGTGCAATGGCAAAAGTTACTACTAGTAAGTGCGGAAACCAACAAGCGTGTGTAAGTGGGAGATACACTGGGTAAGGCCGTCTAGAATATGTAATAAAGAAGGAATTTTAAGGTCTTTGAAACCAAATCGAAATGATCTATGAGACTGTTTTCCACTTTTCCTCAATTCAAATATCCATACCCAATTAAGCTAGTTCTGGTCAGTAGCATGCTGCATGTAACTTCAAAATATACCAATCAGAAAATGTGAGCCCTAAGTTCTTCATTCATCGAAAAATTGCATATTAATAGATCTCTCGTATGCAAAAGTTAAATACAGCAATAAAGTTTTACATAATATATGAACGAACAAACAGGTTAGGACACCTAGCCATTATGAAACAACACGAAAGTTAAACCCCCAGATGGTTTTACACTTTTACTTAATATATGAATGAATGGACAAGGTTAAACACATACAACTAATTAGCCATAATGAAATAAAAATAACATATGGAAATGATCACTAGCCCTTCTATAAATAATAAATCCTCTTACCAGTAAAACAAGGGAATCCACCAAATCAGTGTAAAAACTATATAAATACACACACCAACATCAGAACCACCAGATGAGTATAATGCAGACCTAGAAAAGAACTAATGATTAAAAGATATAGCCATGCAAATGGAAGTATGAAGCAAATCTACCGGTTGTCAAAATTTTAAAACTTAGAGCATACTTCATAAGATTACAGATGAGAAACATAATTATGAAATTTTCTGAGATGTGACGAAGTCGGTAGAGAAAGCCGATGTGATCTTCAAAATATACAAGACAATCTTACCTCTTCTCATACTGTATCAGCCACCAAAAAACCTCATTGAACTTATTAGAGGATTACTTCTTAGATGGCAGACCTTAAATGCAGCCAAATCAGTTTAATAGAAAGTCAAATACACCATATTTTCAGTCCCCTGCTGTAGCCAGCATATCTAGCAGTTACTCGCTTCTCTGATTCCGCATTGTCCTACGATCTAGTATTGAATCCTTGAAATCCTATTTCACCTTTGTATGCTTTGATTACCTCAGGAGCTACCTCCTTATACTTGGTCAGATACCTGGTCTCAAAAATCTTTTTGTTACAAATTAACACCCAAACCACTTCTACATCCTTCCTAATCAAACCCTTTGACATCAGAACTTGCAGAACAGAACATCCTGGGATGATTCTCCTTTCCAAACTAGTTAGAAAAAGATTTGGGCATTTAGCAGTCTCTGATGCTCTTAACCCCGCCTTATCCACGAAGAAATCCATCAGTTTCCTGATCTTCTTCTCCGAGGAAAGCACACACATCGGTTGCAATTTGAACGCGGAGTTAAATTGGCTTTCAGACCAACCAAAGCTCATATAAGCTTCCTTCTTCTTTTCCCAATTTAGTTTGCTAATTGTCGACATTGTACGGACAGCCAATAAGTATGATATACTTTTGGGATCAAAACCCATTTCTTTAACTGCATCAGTAATCTCTTTAAACACATCAACTCTCACCGTTAGTGCTCTAGGCTGCAACACAAACAATTTTCCAATATGTGATTCAGGCACACCATGAGCCCGCAAGGCGTAGATGTTTGGCAGCATAACATTTTCAGTGTTGCACCGACCACTAGATTGCTCAAGAGCACGAATTAAATCCTCATTTGTGCTTATGTATTGTTTAAGGAAATTAATTGTGGGTTTGATTCGGTTTTCTAAACTGCTCTGTAAGATGCCACTAGAACAGAGACAACTAGGCAAATCAGGTCCTAAAATACCCAATGATTCAAAATACTCAATTTTGGGTCTCAAAATTCCCTCCGGATCAGCCAAAATAAAATTTGGGTATGTAGAAAATAGGCGTGAAATGTGATTTTCAGTGAAGCCATACGACCTTAGGAGCTCAAGAACCGAGTCCGATTTCACTGTGCTCTTAATGTTGATCTTCTTAGAAGCTAAGATAGCGGTTTCTAAAGACAAACCACACGACTTTGTGAGGTACGAGACCGTGAAAGCTTGTTTCTCTGTGAAATTTGAGTTGTTTGCTATAGATTGGGTTTCGAAAAAACGAACAAATGTGGGTGTATTATGATTGATTCTGCGATGTATGAGAGTGTCGTATATGAAATGAAAGATGGGTGATATAGACTTACGGGATCTGAAAGCCATAGGGTTGAGCGATTTGAATGTTAGCCCTCTGTCCACTGCTCGATCGTCCACTAGTTTCAGAGAAAGCCCTGGTGAGAGTGAGAAAACCCTAGCAAGAGTGAGAAACGCATGCACCCCTGTAAAAGTAAACTAGGGGTAGGCAAATAATAAGTGAATCGGCGTATCGGATCAGAAATGTAAACCGACGAATCATGACAAATTTAAAAAAATTAAATTTGTAATTCACGAAAAAATAACATATTAAATTGTTAGAAATTCAATTCGACCCTGAAATATATATATATATACACACACACATATTTAAATAATATATTAGTTAATTTAATTAATTAATAATAATTTTATAAATTCTAAAAATAAATAAATTAATAATTATTTAAATATATAAATAAATTAAAATTTTATTTATTAAGTTGTGGTTAAAAGACAAATAAATAATAAATAATACTAATTATAAAAATAGTAATAATAATGAATAACTTAGATAAAATCTAATTCGAGGATTCAATTTGATCCGTTCGTTAGTATATAGATTCGATTCATGGGATAATGGATACGAATTAAGATTTGTCTAATCTGTTAAGAACGGATTAAATTATAATTAATGTCTAATCCTATCCAACCGATCGTCCAAAGGTAAACTAATCATAAATTAGATCATCTATTGTTTGGGCTCACATCAAGGGTCCAAAGTCCACTGCATAGTCTAATGATCGAGAAGGGGAGCTTGTGGGAGAGTGGGTGATACCAAAATGTTGCATCTTCATAGGGGCACTGGTCAGATGGATCAAGAGTCACAGCCTATAACTTATCCACCCTCAAAAGATTTTGAGAGAGAGGAGGTTTATAACCACGTCATTTGTTTGGGTATTTTTTGAAGAACCAAAAATAAATAAATAATGTTGATACGCACATTCTAAAATAAAGTTGCATTTTAAAGAATCTCTGTTATAATTAAACAAAGTTTGACATGACTTGGGGATAAAAATTCGTAAAAGAATTAACAAGACAAAAATAATAATAATAATAATAATAATAAATAAATTACAAGACAAGAAAAACATGTTCAAAAGATGTTAAATAAATTATGATTTGACCAACAAAACAGACCTTTACCAACTTTAATCTCATGCATTAAAGACATATCCAACTTACAACGCATATCCTTCTTTTTTCGGTTAAAAACAACGCATATCCTTTTCCTTGTATCTATCAATTAAAACATTCCACTTAATTATTTAAAATCAGAAATTATTCTAGAGTTATTGGATCATGGATATGGTCGTGAGCCTCATCACATTTGAGGGATGGGATGACATCGGGGTATTTAATATTTTCTCAAAAAATTTACAATTAGATTGTGTTTGGCGGTATGAAATTAGAGACTTGAAATTGAAATTGGTGTAATTGGGAAAAAATTTGGTTCAATTTTCTGAATTGTTTTTCTTTAATTCCATTAATTCTAATTTCATGCATGCCAAATATAGCCTTTAGGGTGTATTTGATTGCATGGAATTAGAGTTTTGAAATTTGAATTGGTGAAATTTGAGAAAAACAATATAGTATGTTCGATTGCATGAAATTGGAACTTTAAAATTAAAATTCGTGAAATTTAAGAAAATTTGTTCAATTTTCTTAATTGTTTTTCTAAAATTTCACAACTTCTTATTCGAATGCTCCAATACCTTGCAACCGGACACATTCTTAAGAAAATTGAACTAAAATTTTCTTAAATTCTAATTCCATGCAGTTGGCGTGTTCGACTGTATAGAATTAAAATTGAAGAAAATTTTGATTCATTTTGTGAGTTAATTTTCTCCAATTTCACAAATTTTAATTCCTATGCTCCAATTCTATGCAGTCGAAAGGTGTGTTTAACATAATGGAATTGGAGTCTTTAAATTATAATTGGTGGAATTTGAAAAAAACAATTAACTAAGAAAATTGAACCAAAATTTTCTCAAATTCCACGAATTCTGAAGCTCCAATTCAATAATCCTAAATATTCAAAAGAGTTATTTTCCTAACATAGATAATTCGATCAAAAGCAGTATTCCTGAATTTAAAGTTGTAATTATTGGATCTCAATTGAATCAAATCTTATCATTAATCAATTAGTGAATATTACCAATCAATTTATAATAAGTGTAAGTTGTGTTTATTGGATCTCAAGATATAAAATTTTAAATGTTCTATCTTCAAGTTTCAAATAAATTTGTGATCAATTTTATAAAATATAGCTGGAAATCCTAAATTTTTCCGACAAGAATCAAAACTTAACATTAATGAATTTTAAAGAAAACACAAAGAACCTAAACAAATTTAGAGAGAGATGGGAGGAATGAGGTTCCATAGTTATGGGACTGTAGGTCAGGTCCATGTATTATCGGGAGCCTATTGGCAAGTACCTATATTCATTTTATATATATATATATATATATAATATTGATATATGGGTGTGGAGGATGAACGGGGACAAGAATCACCTCTAGCAGTAGTATACTGAGTGCCTCAATTGCAAATTCCACTCCAAATGGGAAAATATAATGTAGAAGTAAAAAGTAGCTTAGAAGAAGCAGGGTGTAGCATTCATTAACAATAATTGTAATCGGAAAAGAGAGGAAGGGAAAACAGGCATAGAGAGGCAGCCATAAGGATTCATATCCTACGACTTCAATCAGACATGTTCATTCAAGGAATACCTTAAAACACTTATCATTATCTTCATTCTTGCATTAATCTCATATGAATGGTTCGGCTATATGAATTCTCTTTCTAATATTTACACTATATGCCATTTCACATACAATGTTTAACTTTTTAAAGTCATTTTTAATAATCTTATCCCATGTTATTTTTGGTCACCCTCCCCGTCTCTTACCTCCTATTACAATTAGTCTACCTCCCTTAACCAGTGATCAAGTAAAAGGAGAAAAATTAGGTAAATAAATAATGAAAATTTTAAATATATTAAGTACTAATTTATATCCGTTATTTCCCAAATGTCATCTCTTCCTCACAACCTAAAACCTATCCAAGGTCAAAAATTGCTAGCCGTTTTTTTCTACCCCTATACCACCATTAACGTGAGAATGCTTAGGGGAAGTACATAAAGAAAACGTAGAAGTGAAGAGTAAATTGAAGGAATGGAAAATAGAGAAGAATGAATGATGCAAGATAAAGTACTCTATTCTGAGGGGGTGCAGTGTTAAAATTAATAATAATAATCAATGAACGTGACAAATAAAGATTCTTCAAATCAAGAGGGCAAACAAGAAAAAAATTATTAACAATAAGAAGTAGATATGAGCATTCACTAACAATATTTTAAGTCTAAATCTAGGAAAAGAGAGAGAGGGAAAACAGACAGCAATGTCATACAAGTCAATTCTCATGAGATCAAACCCTAAATGATCCACGAGACTGTTTCCCATGCTCAATTAAGCTATTTCTGGTCGGTAGCATGCAGCATATAACTTCAAAATATACTAATCAGAATATGTGAACCCTAAGCTCTTCTTCTGTAGAAGAGTTGCTGCATATTAATAGATCTCTCGTACATGAAAATTAAATCCAGAGAAACACATTTTGCATAATATATGACCACACACAGGTTAGGACACCTAGGACTCCGTAACAATAAACCTAGAGATAAAGGATTTACATAGTATATGAATGAATAGACAGGTTAAGGAACATAGGACTAATTAGACATAATGAAATCAAACACAGATGTAAATGACCACTAGCCTTTCATAAGTAACAAGTCCTGTTACTGGTAAAGCAAGGGAATCCACCAAATCAGTGTAAATACTACTCCGTATATAAATACACACATATATAACTCTGCTGGTTGTCTAAATTTTAAAAATTAGAGCATCTTTTATAACATTACGGGTGAGAAACATAATTCTAAAATTTTTTAAGATGTGACAAAGTCAACACGATCTTCATAATATAGAAGACAACCAAAAAATCTCATTGAAGTGATTAGAGGATTACTTCTTAGATGGCAGACGTTATATGCAGCCAAATCATTTTGATAGAAGCTGATATACACGGTATTGTTAGTCTTGTGGCGTTGCCAGCATATCTAAGTAGTTGCTCACTTCTCTGATTACACAATGTCCTACAATTAAGTATCGAAACCTTCAAATCCTATCTCACCCTCGTACGCTTTGATTACCTCAGGAGCTACATCCTTATACTTGGTCAGAAACCTGGTCTCAAAACACTTTCTTCCAGAACCTAACACCCAAACCACATCTACATCATCCTTCCCAATCAAACCCCTTGACATCAGAACTTGCAGAACCGAACATCTTGGAATGATTCCCCTTTCCAAACTAGTCAGAAAAAGATTTGGGCATTTGACAGTCTCCGATGCTCTTAACCCCGCCTTATTCAAGAAGAAATCCATCATTTTCCTGATCTTCTTCTCCGAGGAGAGCACACACAACGGTTGCAATTTGAACGCGGAGTTAAATTGGCTTTCAGACCAACCAAAGCTCATATAAGCTTCCTTCTTCTTTTCCC
>JAOTQH010254101.1:0-11689 GCA_025631255.1 Cornus kousa | reverse complement strand
CAACTGTGGCCCACATGATTCATGTACTAGTATCTTTTTTTTTCTAATCATTTACTTTAGGCCCACCAATTATGGTGGGGCCCACAAAGACGATGTGAGTTGCCCCGGTGAAGTCTATTCTTCATGTAGACGACGATGTTTCATAGAAGTTGAGACTTGCCTAACCTCTCGCTATGAAAATAAGATATGGACTTGAAAACAAAAGGGGTGTGTTGGACCACTACAACTGGATCACACAAAAGCTCCCCACTTTTTCCGGTTTATTGAGATTTAGTTCTTTATTACAGAACCCATCTCAATCTCTCCTCTCTTTTTTTTCTTTTTTTTTTTAACCCTAATTTTGTTCTTTTTTGTTTTACCTTTACTAACCATATTTGTACTAGCAGAAATCATATCAGACTAAGATTTGGTGTTTAATTTCTAATAGCAAGATAATTATTTGAATCAATTTGCTGCTTGATTTTGTGTGCGCTTGATTTGTGCTTGTATAAATTGCAAAAGGGTAAAACTTTTATTCGGATCGAATTTTTCAGATCGGACATCCGATAAGGTGAGTATCGGATACAGATTGACAATATAACAATCCGTCAGATTGTCGGATCGGATCACTCTTTTTGTTTATCGAATACGAATAGGATCAACTATGATGCGGTCCAAATTCAATCCATTGACAGGTATATCCACGCATTTAGGCTAGCTGGTGATATGAGTATGATATGTCCAGGAACACCAATGCCCACCACTGCAAGTTTGTCCTTTATATATGTGCATGTGTGTGTATATATATACTAGTACTTTGTCACGCACGATCCACGTGATTAATATAAAACATTTCATATATTATTACAAATTAACAACACATATAATTTCACATAAATCACTATCATTTATTTTATCACTCAATCAAACTATGATTTATTTTATCACTCAATCAAACAAAGCACACCTACCTAAATCCACTGACCGATTACATTATTTTACTTTACATGTAGCATTATCATTATGGCATGTTTGTTGACCACCTCATTCTCTTCTTACTGGCCTTGGTGCTTTACACATATCATTAGCATTGTCATTACATTATTTTACTCTACACATTTAGGCTAGCTGATGATATGAGTATGATATGTCCAGGACCAATGCCCACAGCAACAAGTTGGTCTTTTGTGTGTGTGTGTGCGCGCGTGCGCGCGTGTATATATATGTGTATATATATAACATGGCATGGTCAGGGTCATTCAATATAATTTGAGGCCTTAAATGAAAAATATAAAAGTGGCATTTTAATATCTAATATATATATATTTATATATATAGTCAATTTAATTAATTTTTCTTATCATATAATTGATCTTAAAGGTATACAATTGTTTAAAAAATAATGTCTCTTTTAGGAAACAAAAAAGTAAGATTTTTTTTACTGGCATCAAATGAGCCTACTAAGCTAATGAAAGGAAAACAAAAAAGTTGAAGCTCCTAAGATAAACCTCACCTCCATAGTTACTCAATTTTGACCATATTTTTATAAGCAATACTTAAGTACTCACTAGTGGGAATTTATATCATACTCACCGTTGATGTGAACCAATAATAAATGAACATGTCATCTTTAATTACCAAATTCAATATGATGGGTTGATTATCTACTTACTAAATCAGAGATGGTGATTTGATTATCATATATGATTTAGTAATTAAAATAGAATGTGTCGATTTATTATTAGTTCACATCAGAGATCAGTATGGTATAAATCTTCACTAGTGAAGACTAAGTATTATTCAAAAGTTGGAATGCACAATTACTCTCTCTTACTTTTTTTTTTTTTTTTTCCTAGTTGGAAAACTCACATACACTGCCTCCACTGAGGTTCGAACTCCTAACCTCCCTTTGAAAAGTAGAAGCCTTGTACTGCTAGGCCACAGGCCTGTTGGTTACTCTCTCTTACTTTTATTTCACTGAGCAATTAGTAAACGAAAAAATAATTTTTAGGCTAATCATTATAAGTGAACCTTTTTTACTTATACTACATCTGTTTCAAAACGAATGTCTCTTTTAGAGAACTGTGATTCACAAATTTGCAAGTTACACTCCTCAAAAGAGACAATATTTTTTGGGCAGATAGAGTAATTTTTTATGAAAAATGATTCTTACACCGAATAATTGCAATGAATTACTAGACCTATTCTTTTAATTATCAATTATGTAACAAATAAGGAAGTAAAGCCATCCACTTAGTTGTATTTGGTATAAATAGTTCATTAAAAATTATTCAATTAAGCATTTCACTGTAAGTGTTTGGTTGTGAATATCACTACTCATTTTTTATTAGTTATCTACCTAAAATAATAGGAAGCCCTTATAGTTGTGCAAATAAATCTTAAATGACATAAAAATAGACATTGATTAAATTTTGTTTGGGATCAAAAACCTTGTCTAATCCACTTCTTTAATGCATTTTCCAATGCATGTACAAAATAAATAGTTTACAATGAGCTACCCTAGACCACTATTTTAAAATAAATTACTCTCTTTGTCTTATAAAGAAAAAAAAAATGTCATATTTCGAGAATCGTGACTTACAAGTGTTATATTTGGGAAACCGTGGTTTCCTAAATATGACACTATTTATGGGACAGATGGAGTATGATATAACATTTAAATCATTTTGTTTTTAAATTACAAAACCTACAATGTAGGACTTTTCTTTTTTTCTTTTTCTTTTTTGTCATGGCAAAAAACTCACACACACCACATACACAACCCTTACTATCCACTTTGGAAGACAAAGGAGATACCACTCGACCATAAAGTCCTTGCTTACAATGTTGGACTTAATACAGTTATTATTTGAGTAATAATAAATTCTCTTCTTCCACTCTTACTCTATATACACATAACATATATTTTTTATGGAAGTTACTATTAATTAGAGTTTACATCACGGAGTGTATCGAATAATTCACCCTGATAATTCACTCATTTACCTTCTGTAACGAACAAATATCCTAGGACTCTCCAACCATCTTCCATTTATGAATATGCAATATTAAAAAAATAAATAAATAAAAACGATCTTCCATCTTCCATTTTCCATTTAAATATCCTAGGACTCTGCAACCATCTTCCATTTATGAATATGCGATATTTAAATAAAATAAAATAAATGATACAAGTTCATATTTATAAATTATTGAAGTCAATGAAATTTTATAATATTTAATATTATGGAATTATCAAAATTTTAGTATAAGGGTAATATAGTAAAATTAGTAATAAAAGTGCTTTAAACAACATCATTACCAAATAAATTTAAATGTGTTTCAAGTATAAAAAAATGTTTTATACAATGTGTCATCAAATGCATAAGTGTGCTTTACTGACAACAAATTTATAATAGCTCTACTAATAAAAACACTTTCAACATTTTAATAGCAATCTCAAACGAGCTCTTATTACGCTAATAATAACTAGTAAATGTGAAATTTAATGACGCACCTACCAAAGTGCTAAACTTATAACACTAATAATTTCTAGTGATGTGAAATTTAATAAAAAAAACCCTATCGAAGAGCTACTCTAGTAGAGTGAACAAAGTCTGCTCCCCGCCCAACCCCATTTATGTTTTTCTATTGTGGTGGTTGGGAAAACGAAAGTTTTTAAAACTTTACGAGGGATTTTCAAATAAAGATCGTGATTCATGTGTAGAGACAAGTTTTATGCATGAAAAATATGACGATCCATTCAATTTAGGGATAGAAAACTTACATCAAGGTTTAAGTAAACCTTAGATCTCTCCTCTAAAGTGAATGTTTTCACTTATTGTAGATCCCTTTACTAGATACCTTCTCATTGGATCTCCATCTTTTTGATAATGATTTTGTCCTTAGGAATCACCCATAAGCCTCCATGAATGACCTTAGAGAGCTAAGCTTGTGGGTGCTTCCATTAGACGAGAACATTAACCCTAAAAATATTCTAGAGAAAAAAAATATTTTCTTATCTTCTAAAATTATTTTACAAAGCGTAACTTAAAATATACATGTACCCCATGTATATATAGGCAAAATAAAAATAATAATTAAAGACATTATATTTTTCTCAATATCTAAAAGTAACGTGATATCTCAAATCTAAAAGGATTCCAATATCAAGTTGGGCTATGAGAAGTCTTTGGGCTTATTATTCTCTTAACTAAAATGAATTAATAATTGGTCTTATCCATGGACCTAATTCAATTAATTCATAAATTAATTTATTCTCCACTAAAAGAAATTAATTGAATCCCAATTAAATAATAAATAACCTCTAAGTCAATATTATATTTTGATCCCTCTATGCATAATTAGTTATCGGATAAATAAAGCCATCAATCGGACTACTAAATTAATATATTTATTTTTGTATATTTGATTATTTCAAGCTTAATCACAAGAAAACATTTATTTGATAAAAATAATAATTTAAATAAATATATATATAGAAAATCATTTTGTCTAAAAATACACGAAGGCCTTTGAATTTACTTTGTGATCAATCATAATCAATACAAATAAATATAAGTAGCAATGATGCAAATATTGAAAATATAACCCTTTAACTATTAATTACATAATTGTCCAAAGTGTCGGTTTATGGATTCAGAAGATTCCGTTAAATAAATCAAACTAATAACTAATTAATAAAAGAGTACGTATTTCTTTCATGCTTAAGAATCAAATGCCATGACAGTGATAAGGAGCAATTTCATACGACAGCTCTTGTAATATATCTCAACCTAACGCGGATCCAGTTCAAGTCTTAGTTAACAATGAGTCCATCCATAATTACCAACTATGAATTATTTATGATTATTATTTATATTTATGTATTGATCGCCATCACATACATATATAAATATCTCTTATAATCAAGTAGACACTATCAATTCCACAATGAATCGAAACGTAATACATTAAATTCACCAATTGTATAAAGCATACATATTTTAGATATCTTAGGAACATATGTCATTTTAATCCAATTAGGAATTCACTATGCCAAGGCATATAAATCCTAACAGCTCCCACTTGCCCTCATAGCCAATTTTAATTGCATTTAACTCCAATATTATCCAAGTGATGATCAAAACTATTGATCTATGACATATTTGTTAATGGATTAACAAAGTTGCGTTCTAATGCAATGTGCTAGCCACGAGTACATTTTCTTGTTAGATAATATCATGTAGAACATAATACTTCCTCTCAGTGTACCTTGTTCCTCTATGGAACCTTAGGTCATTAGTTTGGACTACTTCTGCACTATTGTCGCAATATAGCTCGATAGGCAGGCTAGTATGCTCCACAACCTCTAAATCAATGAGATCAAACCAAAAAGCTTCATTTGTTGCCTTTAAGGCTGCAATGTACTTTACCTTCATGTTTGAGTCAGCAGTTAAAATCTGCTTAACAATCTACCAACTGATAATATTTAGGAGCAATTTGTGGTTCAGCTGCCTTTTCCCAAAAAAATTACAGCCTTGCCACCACTCCACAATCTACCAACTGATTTGTATTCAGTGTATATACTGTTTTAGTGATGAAAGGTTAAATCTGTAATTTCAAAATTCTTATGGTTTAATTGACAAGTCAAAGGGCAAATTGGTCATTTTTTTATGTGTCAAGGGGTATAGATGGTATCAATGGGTGTTTTGTAAATTTATCAAATTTCAGGGTCTCATTGTCTGAAAAAAAAAAACTAACTTATATATGTCTGTCAATACAACAAACCTTAGGAATTGTCGTTGTAATTAATCCTACATATATTATTATTTTACTCTTCTAAAATATCCCTACCAAACGTTACTCTCCACCCCAAAAAAGTATTTCAGAAGTGCAGAATCAAACTTTCTGGTAGATGACATGAATGGGAACGTATTGGGTTATTAATTTCATGGATAAATTTACAATTTTAATTTTAATTTTAATTTTGTTTACTTCCGGCTGCATATAATAATGGCAAATTCAGAATTTCGATTTTCATGAGATGATGATTTGTTTGCCCCCAAGAAAATTACGAGACGTTTATACCCATAAAATTGTACTACTTGAAACATCCTCATGTTGTAAGTAAAAAATACTATATGTTTTTCTTCTTTCTAATAAAATTTTTTTTTTTGAATCACATTCCTCTGTTTCTTACTTTCTTCTTGTGCAATTTTCTTGGCATCTTGAAAAAATTAACAATTTTTTACAAGGAAAAATCCAATTTGTTAGTCTGTTTAGCTCAAGGAAGAAATTGGAATTGATGGTTGCTCATTGACTTATTACTATAAAATACACTAGTTGAATTTAGATCCCGTTCTAATGGTTACCAAAATAAATAAAAAAAACTAAAGGATAAGATTTACTTCGGTGAGGGCATGGGTTTGCGATTTGAGGAAGACCGGTAAGGATGAAGACGGCTGGTGAGCAAGGAGAAGCTTGCACAAAACTGATGGTGGTTTGCAAGGGCAGTGAGCTTGGAATAGCGGCCGACGAGTAATGGGGAATCTCAGCGGGTGGTGATGATGGCAGCGAACAGCGATTCTGGCGATTGGCTGTGGATAGGACTGGTTTAGCCGTTAGCTTTCGGCCGACGTGAACTAGTTTCGCCGACATGAACTGGTTTCGTCGACATGAAGGTTGTGTACTCCCCACCCCCGATTCGACCGTGAGCTTTTGGGCGATGTGCGTACAGGGTAATGTCATTGTTTTTCTAATTCTATATATTGATGACATCCTACTCATTTATAATGACGCGAAAGTTTTTTCATCAGTAAAGAGGTAGTTATTCAATTACTTTGAAATGGAGGATCTTCAAGATATAAGCTATATTCCTAGGATCAAGCTTTTGCAAGATCGGGTTAAAAAGAAAATAGACTAATCTTAACAATCCTACATTTATAAAGTTTAGACCAAGTTTGGTATGCAAAACTCAAAAGAATGAGTTCTTCCTTTATTAACAAGGATT
Organism: Cornus kousa; assembly: GCA_025631255.1. Classification (NCBI taxonomy): domain Eukaryota; kingdom Viridiplantae; phylum Streptophyta; class Magnoliopsida; order Cornales; family Cornaceae; genus Cornus; species Cornus kousa. Next base: position 4,698 of record JAOTQH010254101.1, on the reverse strand, counting down.
GCTTTCTCTATTAAGTAGTTTTCCAAAACTAGCATAGGATATTGAGAAAATGAGACTAGAATAAAATGAGACTAGAATAATCAGTTGGTAGATTGTGGTAAAATAATATCACAGCCCAGCCACAACTCCACAGCCCTGCCACACCCGCCACCACCACTTTACAACCCCACCACCACCACATCACAGCCCCGTCACCACTCCACAGCCCTGCCACACCCACCACCACAACACCACAACCCCACCACTCCCACCCCCACCACCATTTCGAAGACTCCAACTTTACCTTCACAGTACCACCACACCCACCACAAATTTGAAGAAACAAAGGAGCAATTGGCAGTGGAATAAAGGCTGCCAAACCACCATCGTCGGCGCAATCCCTCTCTGCGAACCATAAATCTGCCAACACAGAGTAGCTGGAACTCCTTTTGGAACCCAACTAATTGAACATTTATCTCATTGCTCTAACTGGTTTCTCCACCATAAATACCATTGACGGTAACCCACCACCAACTGCTCCAACCTCAATGATGAGGGTCGCCACACATTTACAGCCCTAGAACGCCGACCAAGTAAATGGGCAATAGTCTCAGGCGCAGCACACTAAAATTACCATCATTTGCATAATAACCAGCACTGTTTGTCATTCTTATTCGATAAAAGAGGAATTTCCAAAAAATATGAAAGAGGATACTCTTAGGTCGTCGATCACTCCACCTGTTTACTTAGCTAAAATTTTCAAGTACATAAAATAAATTGAGAAAGAGATTTAAGTTGTGAACAGATCTTCAAACAAAATCGTATATATTCAATCTAATTACCTTTATACCTTCATAAGCATGTCGTAACGAGAAACGCAATTTAATTTTGAACATGTTCAGCTTTTGATCATATAATACAAACAAATCAAATAGCAGCCAAAAACACAAGAGATCAGACGTTGACAGTAATACTATTTGAAAAAAAAAAAAGAAAAAAACATGTTTCGATTATCCCAATACATTAGCTTTCTGGTTACCCTACTATAACACTACAACAAAATGGGACTTTAGGGCATTTTATTTGCGGCCGAATGATATGATTGCCCTTAATGACATATTTGGTGGCACATTTATTTAAGTGACACCAAAATTTGTAGAAAGTGTTACACTAATGGTGTGTATAGTGGCCTTTTAATAAGTGCAACAATTTTAGCCGCTATATCACAATTTAGCGGCTTTTAATAGTGTATTTAGGAGGAATTTGTGGTTCAGTTGCCTTTTCCCAAAAAAAATTAATTCACGCTAATCTAATCCCGAGCTTTTGCTCCACTAAATCACGACTCCCTCTCACTTTTCTCTCGCGCTCTCTTCAATCTCTCAAATATATGCTGATTATTACTCTTGCTCTAATTCTAGCTCCACAAATTTTGTTTGAAAACCTAACCCTTACTTCATCATCTCGCGTCTCCTCAATTGCTGATCGATCAAGAAACTTCTTCAGGTAAGCCCTCTTTGATCTATGAGTTCCACTTTCATATTTTCATTTAGTTTTGAACTACAACTGCGTTTGTTTTTGTCTTTAGATTAATTTTTTTCATAATAACTTTGAAGCAATTTTTTTTATATATTTACTACACATTTGTATTTCCTCTTAAATAGGTTACTTTTTGGTACAAAAATAAATTCCTACCTAATATTTTGTAACAAAACACAAATATTATTGTAGTGAAATCTTTATCAAAATTAAATCCCTCTCTCACTCACACACATAACACAACCAAACAACAAAATTTAAAGTGGCAAATCGCATTTGCTGCTAAGCAAACTACTCTCATCAAACAGTGGCAACAGCAACATCCGCAGACAGTCTTAATATCCTCAAACGTGCATGATAAATGTAGCATTCCCGTGTCGGAACCCTTCTTTCTCAAGGTTAATTCATACCTGTCCCTGCCGTGGCTGTTCTCCTCCTTGCCATTGAATAGTTCATGCACGGATGTATCCGCCTTACCGATGTACTCGTCCTTTCCACAGCAACGCTTGGAGTATAACTTGATGAAAACCGGCGTCACTCCTGGATCCACCTCCCGCTTTTTAATGGTGAAACTCATGGGTCTGTCCCAGGTCGGGTCTGTTCCATCCTTCTTGTCAGTTGCCGTTTTCTTCTTTAGTTTCCCTACTGAAACTGCATGTCATGTTTGGAGAGAGAATATAAATAATTAAGTTACACACACTATCCAATACGTTGTGCTTCCATGGTATCGATAAATTATACATGGTATTAGAATAGTACCACATATACAGATTTTGATGGTTAATAATAAATAAATAAATAACCTTTTGCATAAGCTTGCATTTTGGACTCTGAATCGCCTTTGATTCGAAGATTAGAAGCGGAAATGCAGGTGATTGTGAGTTTCTTATATGACCTCATGTTGAATCCGATGTATGTCAAGCCTGCTTAATTATATATGTCAGAATTTGTATTGACAAAAAAAAGAATAATACTAGTAATAAAGTCGAAATTTGTATATCTGCAATTGAGGAATTTTCTTTGAACCTAATTTTTAGGTATAAATTTCTTGTTTGGCTATAAAGAATAATTCTAAATTTATATTATATTTTATGGGAAGATGAAAAAGAGCTATCAAAAGGCCTCTGCTTGGATAGTATAACACTAATAAATTTGAAAACAAAATATAAAAAAATAAGTAGATCTAAAATGAAGGGAATAACTAAAATTTGAAATTCAATGCGGCACAAATGAAAAGAACCACTAGATCTGAAATTCAGTGAAGCACAAAATAGAAGATCAGAACATATAAAATGAGGAACAACACTAATATGATAGTATCAGAAGATACCTCCGGATTAGCTAGTCGTCGTTGTATTGGAAGTAGTTCAATCATGCATGCTACAAGGCAAAATTGGAGTATTAGAAGCCTGAGTGAACCATGTTTGGTCGTCGTCTATTTTATTAGGTGGCAACGACTTGGGCATTGCTCAAACTTCAACTTGCACAAGAAGTGTGGCCCACATGATTCATGTACTAATAGCTTTTTTTCTATTCATTTACTTTAGGCCCACTAAGTATGGTTGGGCCCACTAAGATGATGTATAATTTCACATAAATCACTATGATTTATTTTATCATTCGATCAAACAAAGCACACCTACCTATATCCACTGGCCCATTTCATTATTTTACTTTACACATAGCATTTAGCATTAGCATTATCATTATGGCATGTTCGTTGACCACCTCACTCTCTTCTTGAAGGCCTTGGTGCTGTTCATTTTTTTTTGTCGTTGTGCGGAAATCGTTCCCACATTTAAGAGTAGCTAGAGAAAGTAAGTAAATGCATTCAGAAATATATAAACAATAGTTCTATTCCAGTAAGCTTTTGAGGGGTAGCAATCCATGTCCAAAATTAATGTGGTTTCTCCGAGGAAAGATGAGCATACTGGGAGCACTATGAATATATAGGCATTCAGAAAAGTGTTTTTAATTTTGTTTTGTCGCAAAATAATTATTGGATTTGTATTGTCAAAGAGGGTACTGAAAAGGGCACTATTGAAACTTTAGAAGCCACGTGGCATTAGTGGTGGACCCATCAAAGTTATCTTTTGCTGCTCTCATTTTAAATTTGTAATGCCAAACAAGCCTCAATTATTGCTGATCCCCATTTTAAACTGATGCCAAACAAATCTCAAACCTCAATTATTGCTTCTTATCTCGATTCAATTATTGATCGGCAATCTAATTCAACTATGAAACTTTTAATAAAATATTTGACTAAAATCATTATTTTCTTTTGTCCTTTTCTTAATTCTGCTTATTTTTTAGTCTGATCAATAACAATACTTTATGTTTCAACCAAATCACACTATTATTTTGCCCCAATTAATGCAGACAAAATTATATGGCAATGGCATCCAAAGCCCTTTTTCATATGTGGCCAAGGTCGCTCCTTTTGGCCGAAATGCTGGGTTGAGCTTTCTGAAATCTGGAGTTCCTCTGCAAATCATGTGGAAAGCTTCAGTTTGGCTGCATTCATTTGTTGGACTTTATTGAAATGCAGAAATGACCTTATTTTTCGGAAGAAAATATGGGATGCTTGACGCAACTCAGAAGGCTTTCCGGGGTTATCAAGAATATTGGGAATTCTCTTGCCAAAGTTCGTTGCTCTCCCTCCCTTCTCCCCCTCTGGCCCCACTCTTTGAGATGGAGTGCTTCAGGTCAGGGCTATTTCAAGCTTAATTTTGATGTCTTTTTGATTCTTCCATGAAAACTTGTGGGGGCGGTTTTATTCTCAGAAATCATCTTGGTTTTCTTCTCATGGTTGCGGCCTTCTTGTCTAATATTTCTTGTCCGGCGCTTGCCGAATGTCTAATTCTTTACTCTGAGGTTACCAAAATGTGATTATTGAGGGAGATTGTTTGTCTATGATGCAACTTCAAGCCTCTTTGGAGGGAAAGAGGCTTTAGTTATTGTTTCTCATGACGTAATTTTCTTCTTAAGGTGTGTTTGGGTGCCTCTCTAGCTTGTTGTAGCTCATGTTTGGAGCAAGAAGGCTCTTGTATCCGCTAATGGTGACTTGGAATGGTGCATCTGGCCCAAGTAACAATTTTCAAACCAAACAATCAAGCAAACACTTTCCGATCAAATTTCACTTGCATCGAATTCAACCGATCTCTTCTCCTCCCCATCCAAACC
>JAOTQH010254090.1:0-11690 GCA_025631255.1 Cornus kousa | reverse complement strand
AGATGAAAGAGGAATGAAAATGTGTTTTTGGTGGGACCCATCTAATGGGTTTATTTTCGTTATTACATTATATATATATATATATTGTAATCTGATAGAACAAGGGGATACTACCAGCCGTGGGACAAGAGAGAATGGAAATAGGAAATAGTAATGTGGACTAGCGCGGGTCCCACATAAGATATTATAGGTTTGATATTGTGTTATCATTTTTGTATATATATATATATATATATATATATTATGCAAATGAGACTATATGTTGAATCTGCCGAGATTTGAAAAGGGAAAAGTGAAGATTAATGGTGTGAAAGTGGTGGGGCCCACAAGCTTATTCACTTTTAAAGGCCCTAAGGCCATTATGCTGATCATTTCTCTCACTCCCTCTCACGCAATCTCTCTACTCTTTCTTTTTCTTTTTATACAATTCAAGCCTTGATCTCTCTTTAGTCTTTGGGATTTGATTTTGCCACTTAAGGTAAAGTCAAAGAGCACATCGAGATCTATGATTTGATCGGAGCAAAAGTGTTTTTGGTGCACCTTAGGATTTCGTGATTGGGCTCTAATTTAGGGCTTTTGGGGCTTTTCTCTCATTTGAGGTAGGGATGTCCTAATCCACAAAAAACTCTTTGATTATTGTGAATTTTCTCTATAATTGAATGTATAACACGCTTAATTGTGATTAATTCTTAAAAAAAAAATTATTATATTGTTGTCAATGATTTGTATACCTATGTGAAATTCTATGTGTAGATGAGTTATGTGTATGTGGTTTGTAAACTTGATGTGAGAAGCATGGTTATGTGAATTTGTTTCATAAATTATGTGCTTAACATGCTAATTATTGTTACACGGAAGCATGATATGTTGTTCGTATTATTTATGAAGCATACTAGGTGGTTAAGTTTGAATTAGAAGCATGGTAATGAATATTAACATGGCATGAAAAGGCATGATACATTCATGCATAAGCATTGGGAAAAAATGGGGAAAATGATTTTAAAGGAAATGAAAAAGGTTTTGGGAAGAAGTTTTGAAAAGGTTTGCGAAAACCTGGCTGCCTAGGAGTTACCGAGGGACCGTGGCGTTAGTGTGGCGTAGAGGGAACTAGGGAGATTGTCCTAGCGTGGTTGAGTTACCTGGGCCCCAAATGACGCCATGGAGTTGCCATGGGTCAAGGATAGTTAGCGAAACCTTCTCTCATACTACCATGGACTTGCCATTGGACGGGTTGCACTAACGGTTTTGAAATGATGATGGAAAAGGTTTTGGAAATGGGGAGCGAAATTGCATGACATTACATACCATTGTACTGCATAGTTCATTTATGAATTGGATTATTGTCGTTGATATTGTAGTTATAATTTTTTTAGAAATGGTATGATGCCGATTCTTTTTCTTATTCATTGTTTAGATTCACGAGGTCACAAGAGTTGTGTCTTAGGCACCTCCTACTGAGCCATTGTACTCACCCTTTCATCTTAACATTTTCCAGGTTCAGGAAAAGAAGTAGCGGATTTCGTTCCACCACAGGCCTAGTATGGATTAGATGATCATTTTGTTCTTTTTGTATCTAAGTCTTACTATTTTTGTAAAATTTAGCATGTTGTATTTTGTACTGAGACTTATGGACTATTGTTATTGTAATTATATTCATGGGCTGTAAGTTTAATATAAGTTGTCAAATGTTGTACGACATGGACTGTTGATCTTAGCCATTTTTTTTTTTGGGACTGTAATTATGATATTTGGATTAAATGGTATATGGTTGTTGCACCATAAAATAAACTATGTTAACACATAATGAATATTAGAAAGAAATGTTGAAATGTATTATTTGCTTTGTGTGTTGAGATAGGTTAGATTAGTTTTGAAGGTCTAAGAGAGGCAATTGCATTTTTATGCATTTCAGCAGGTTGTGTGGGACCCTTTTAAGCAGAGGTCATGCCGATTTTTTTTATATGATTGGTATCATTTTTGGGTCATTACAGATTCCATTGTGTATGTGTGGTGTGGACACATATTACATGGCATTCATTTGATATTTGGAGCTTGTTTATGTGCTTGATGGTTGATCAATTATCAAAATCCCTTACATAACCCCTTTCATCTTACTATGCTCCTATGTGTTATGTGTCATGCTTACCTGACTTGAGGAAATGCCATTTAGGCATTCTCTACTGAGTAATAGTGCTCAACCCTTTATCTTAAACATTTCAGGACTCAAAAGGGACGAAGTGGACGATACACCTCCACAAGTTTAGGCATTGTTAGAAAGTACAATTTGAAACCCTTTGTAATCTACACTATTTTTTTGTAAAGTTTTTGGTATAAACTTGTAGTATTTTGTATTTATTCCAAAGGCAATGTAGAGGTATTGACTCGGCTATGTATTTATCAAACTTGCCTCAATTTGGCTATGATGATGTAATATGGATTAATTATGATGTATAGACGTTTCGTTAATGTATTTATGTGTGTGGATGATTTGGGAAAGAATTTGACTTATATGAATGTGCCCATGACCAAAATGTCAAGGTAGGAACAAATCAAAGCCCCCTTGAGAGCCCATGTCCATTTTCTAGGTTCAATCCAATCGATCGGATTCTCCCACACTTAGAAAAATTTAAAATGATGCTGGAATCTACTCTCGGTCAGATCGATCGGATTTTCCCAAACATAAAAATTTGAGGTTGTCAAAATTGGCCGAATTGACCAACTTTCAAACAATCATAACTTGGTTTTTTCTAACCCAAATTAAGCCATTCCTGAGTCTAGATTGATGAATTTTGAGCCACCTTTCAATTGGCATTAACCTTATTTTATAATTTTAACTTTAAATGACTATTTTACCTCTCGTGAGCCTATGGTTCCAGTATGAACCTGAAGTCAGAGTTACCATTCTTTAATGATCCATATGGTTATAAATTACTCGTATGACTTCATTATAACTCCTAACTTATAATAAGGAGCATAATGACCATTTTGACATTAGTTAACCTTGGGTTCGGGTAAGGACCCGTTAATGATTTGGACCCCCGGTTTGGGTCGTTACAAACTGGTTCAGTAGAGTGAAAAGACGAAAAATCATTCTAAGCACAAAACTAACTAGCAACTTATTAAAGTTCTAAGCAAGTAAAATCATTGAAAACTATTTTAAGGTGAGGAATGAGGAAGGCTTTTGAGGCTAAAAAGGGATTTACAATCCCATATTTCAAATCACATGTAAGAAGGGCCTTGACTACGTACCTTTCATGGTTGTATTATATCCTCAGCTATATCGTATTATATTACAGACCATTTGACGTAGTTTAGTTCCCAAAACTCTTCTAGTTGATTGGAACAAAGGAATGCAAAAGCCTTTTTATGGGAAGATGGGGTATAACAATTATATTAGAGTGTACTTTTGGGATTAAAAAAAAAATGTATCAATCATGTGCATCACAATATGAAAAGAAAGTGGTCGGGGGTAAAATACAAGGGGGCAAATTGTTCACTTTTGAAACTATAGTGATTAACTTGCTCACTTTTATATCACCGTGGTGTATTGTGCTCACTTGTTGAAACTTCAGGGGTTTTTTTTTGTACTTTTGCCTAATATAAATAAAGTTTTGAAAACACTAAAAGTTTCTTAAGGTCCAACTATAATGTTTCTGATTTTTGCCATTTTCCATTTTTCTGGAATTTTTCGTTCATACAAGGGCATTTTTTTCTTTTATTGTTTTACGTGCCTGACACCGTGAGGCATGTTGGGTGTGTCTATGAGTTGGTTGGGAAATTTCATTGAGTTCAGGACTCTTTGAAATTCAAGGGTTACCATTTTGACATGTTTCAGTTTTTTGGGCCGGATGGTCCTGTGTAGGACCTGCTACCATAATTGTCATGTACAGGGATTTTAATTGGGTCCATTTGCATCTGATGTATTTTATTTTATCCGTTTTATGAGGTATTTATATGGGTTGTGTACATATATGTTTGTGTGGTGCAATGAAAATGAGAAAAAAGAATTTTAAAATTTTATGGTGGGACCCATTTTCCACTAATTAAATTAGTGGCCAAGAGTGCATTTTGGCCTCCATTCCTCTTCCTCTCCCCGGCACTTTCTTTCTCTCCCTCTCTATCTTCATTTTTCTTTTTCTTTTTAGGTGAAACTTCAACTTTAAATTACTTCTTCAATCCTTAGAATTTTTGGGTGCCGTTTGCGGTAAATCGGAGAGTACGGCAAGATCTCTACATGTACGTTCAAGCAAATTCAGCTTTGGTGCACCTTAGGGATTTTGAAATTCTAGGGATTTTTGGGAGTTTTTCATCATTTTAAGGTATGGGTTTCTAATTCCCATTTCTTGTTCCTTTGTGAGTTTTTCTCCAATATTTGTTATCAAACATGTTTAATTTGAGTTGATTACCCATAAAATAATGTAATTTGTTGTATGTGAAATTTATAATTTTTGTGTATTAATTGATTTGTAAGAAAAGCATGCCTAAGTGTTAAATCTTTTTCATGCCCATGATGTTTATCAACTTGTTGGAAATTGATATAAGAAATCATGCTAATTTGTGTAGTAGAAATTCCTTTATTTGCTTGGTAATGGCAAAGTATGTGACATGCATTCATGGCATTGGGCATGAAAAAGGGCAAAATGATTTTGAAGTAAATGAAAAGGGGGATTTTTGGGGTGAAGTTTTGATTAAAGTGGTTTTTGTGAAAAAACCCGGTCGCCGCGGAGTTACCAAAGGACCGTGGCGTTAATGTAACCAGAGGAAATTAGAGGAATCACTTTAGCGTGGTTGAGTTATCTAGGCCCCAAATGACGCCGCGGAGTTGGGTCAGGGACAGTAGCCAATTCTTCTCTCATGTCGTTGAGGAGTCACCGAGGGATGGGTTATGTCAACGATTTGAAAAGTGATGGATGGATGGCTTTGAAAAGGGGGAGTGACATACATGGCATTACATTCCATATCATAAACTTATTTTATTTTGACTTGAGTTTGTTGTACCTTCTCCCAACATAGCATGACCCTGACTCCTATTGTTTTATTCGTTGTTTGGATTTACGAAGTCATAAGAGGTATGTCTTAGGCACCACCCTACTGAGCAATTTGCTTACCACTGATATTTAACATTTTTAGGACATGAAAAAGAGATGGCGAACGACAATCCACCACAGCCTTAGCTTGTGTTAAACATTAATTGACTCTAGAGGTGGGGTGAATAGAGTCAATGGCCAATTTTTAAAATTTATAGATTTTCAAATTCTAATCAACCACTTAACCAATTATGAAATATTCAAGATATGAAAGTAAGCAATTAATAGCAATATTGTAAAAGAGATAAGGGAAGAGAAATTGCAAACAATGACTCGGCGATTTTAGCGAGATTCGGAAACTCCTATTCCTCGGCTCAAGACCCCTCTTGAGACTTCCCAATGTACTATGGCTTCTCCTTACGAGTGGAGAGCAAACCTTTACATGAAGCAAACCCTTGCTTCTCTTTCTTGCTAGGAGAACACCCTTCTCTTAGGCTTCTTTAGGTCACACCAACCCTTACAAGTTTTTAAAAGAATTTGTAGTTGTAATACCAGATTGAATCTCTCTAAAGATAGATATACAAGTATAAGCTCACAAGATTAGAGCAATAAATGAATCAGAATGAAGCTCAAGTCTAAAATGGTTGAATGTATAAATGCTTGAGTAAAGGCTTTGAATGATATTTCAAATTTTCTCTCAACCACGCACTTGCCTTCTTCAATGCTTGTCTTTATATAGAGTAAGAGGAAGATAAAGTGTATTCATTGCTCAAATATGACTGTTGGAGTTAGTTGAAGAGCATTAAATGTATAAGTGACCATTGGAGCAATAAATAACATGCAATACCGTGCTCTCACTATCCCTGACAAATCGAAACAATCATTAACCTTTGACCCAACATCGTGCTGAAAAGGAATTGATTCAGGAAAAATGGTTGGTCAGGTTATTCCCATCATCGATCCAGTCTCAACACAAACATCATTCTTGTCTTTAGGTCTAAACCTCAAACACAATTTTCATACAGTCCACAAAATAACCATAAGATCCACTCACTATCTATACATTGTTGTATGTAATCCTTAATAATCATATAGTCACATACTAACTCTAAAAATCCCAATCATTCCTCAATCATATAACTCGTAATAAGCTAAAAATAACATGGCACCAGACGTCATAATCATCAACAAGTATAAAAGATCTCTAATCTCCTCATAACACCCATGCCAGGTAGATAACTCCCTAAAATCTTTCGATTTTGTTCTCACCTCGTCAAAACATGCAATGCAACTATTTTAAGCTTGAAATCATAAAACCGAAGTCACTCATTCATATTATTCCTCAATGGAATCACACATTCACTTTCTCTAATCACATAATTCTATGGCGACATTAACACTTATCCTCAAAACACTGCTTAAATTAAATGCCTATAAAAACATCTGAATGCGTGAATCACAATACATCATTTAATCATCCTCAAACTCCTAGTTCACGACGCATCCCTTAGACATCACCGCTAGTACTAAATACTGGAAACATACAATCTCTATTCGTCAACTCGTGCCTCACATACCACCGGTTAAGACCACTATCAGAACAAGCACTATAAAACCCATTTACCCAAACCTTCACCAGTGAACTCTAACAGCATAACAAACCACACACGGATCAGCCCATCCACGAATGCGCACAACTTCTAGATGGAGAACAAGACATATGACAAATGATGTCCTTGTCAGGACCATAACAAATGGAAGGGTAATAAACCCCATACATACCAGAGACTGATAACTTGCACTCGAATGCTCCCGATACCTTGTCACACACTACTCACCAATCATCTAACCGTGGACACCCAATTACACTTGAGATGAACTAGACTCCTTACACACCAGGAGAAGAACTAACCGAATGCCTGTACGGAACCATGAACTTAAATCTAAGCGATTTCGCCGCTAATGAATCATCATACACAATCAATACTAGAACCTCACATACACTACTCTGCAACACCCATGCTAACCAAAACCAATTAGATAAGAGCACCAATTATTTAAAGTGTACTAACACTAGAAATGATCATAGTACATTAGACACTGCGTCCCATTCTACCTAAAATCTGTTACTCCCAAGTGACAACCTCTAAGCCATAAAAAGACACATTACCACCAATTTAATCTCTTATTTTCTAGATGATTCTGCCTCGATCACCGTACACACAAGACTCATAACCTCAGTTACAACAACCCACTGGCTCGTCAAAAGAAAAAGATACCTAACTGGCAATAGCGTCCTTATTGGCTCTAAGGATTAAAGCGTTCACAATTGCCTCAACTGATGCACAATCCCATCACCTACCTAACAATAAACAACTCGCAATCTCTAATCCACCCTCGGATCATATCTTATTCTGCTCATTAGTACTAAACACTACACCAGAACACCAGAACACCTCTACTATCACTCATTTCAACAACAGTTCAAACCTATTATCCCACCAGACCATTAAGCCACTACTAAGGAATTCTTCCTCAAACATCCTTAAGATAATACCATCATAACAAGAGAATAAGCATTATTCTCTATACTCCCCCATAATGACCACTACTTCCCACTAGAAAAGAACCTTAATGCCATGCCGACAAATCCTCAAAACAAAAATGAGTACAAAACCCAGAATGTTCAACACCTAACTGTTTCTTTAGAACCATCAATGATTCAATCAATTACTAACGCTTAACCGGCTACTTAAACTACTATTCCCAATGCAATCTACATGCCTAAACAAGAAAACTTCACACCCTCGGTTCACCATCATTATCTCTCTTTCGCCGACAAAAGTTAAATGGGGCTATCAACAAAACCTATAAGATCAACCTTATCCCAGTCATTCTTATCATCAGTCTACCTCTTCGGATCCTCAAACAACTAGCATTATCTCCTAATACCCTAGACACAATTGAATTACAACTCCAGTCCACATATTTTAATCTTTAGAACACAATCTGTTTGGTACGTAGCACCTACCATCTATCACTTAATCCGTAAACAACCAAGCACTACAATGACTCCATACAACCTGTCCTATCATGCAACCCTGCATTACATAGCTAAAACTAACCACTATACACCACCTCGAGGTTCTCTCGATAACCGAGACAACCTATAACTCTGCTTACCCACCGAGCTATGTAATCAACTCACCGAGAGTCAATTACCAGCAACACACTCCTGTAGCTATCCGATGTGGTAATCACTCCTCAACTAACCAGTCTTTGAAATAGACTCTTATAAGACCATGAAATGATCTAGAACCTGTAATCGGTCATTCGACACTAGCATGACTCCAGTCAATTCCTACGTCACCTTAGACCTACAGAGTCCAATAAATCCTCTTAATAGTCGTAACCGACACGCTTCCTCGGACCGTACCAGAATACCTGAAATACTCATCTACAACCCATAGACTACACTCGTAACTCAAGCAACCTCTATCATAACTACCATAAGCCGATTCAAAAGGAACCTCTGCGCCCAACCGTAACCCAAACCACAAACACTAACCCCTAAAAGTCATACGTACCTCACGAAAACCTCACATCACACACCTAACCTTTCCGGTCATAAAACCCATACACCGATTCATGAAACTCACACACAAAAAACACCATACGGTGAAATATGAACCCGTTCCAAAGTCGTGTTCTAAGCACCACACAAAATGCAATAAGAAGATCAGGATGACTACACATTATACAGCTCAATCTACAAGCTAGAAAACTAAGCCACTAGTTCGATAAAAACTGGCACCCAAACAACCCTGGAGCAACTGAGCTCCTCGCCTACTCAAGTCAAAACTTACACAACCATCTATGCCGTGACAAGTACTCTACTGCACTAGCAACCATCCCTATGCTCAACTGCGTGAACACATAAGAATATAGATATATACGTATACAAAATGAATGAAACCCACAATACCATACAAAACAGACTTGCATATACCATACTCATTACTTGTCATAATACATAAAAGAAAATTGCACCAACCATGCCTACTGCTTGCTACCGTCATGTATCACATACTTACCACCTTATCGTGTATAACATGCTTTCAAATAATATGAACACTTCATTTACAAATATCGGCAATTTAAACACGTAAGTACTTAGCCAATAGGCAAGCCTTCAAAACTGTAAACATATAAGCAAGTAACAAGTAAGCGTGCTTCATAAAACAACAAATACATAAACAAAAACACGTAATCAATGTAGGTCAACCTTCTACCCTTCTAGCCAAGTCACTACCCGTTGTTCTTAGTTTTTTGAACCTAAATCTCTGATACCAAGTTTGTAACGACCCAAAAATGATACCAATCATATAAAAAAATAGACATGACTTCTGCTAAAAAGGGTCCTACACAACTTTCTAAAATGCATAAAAATGCAATGGCCTCTCTTAGACTTTCAAAACTAATCTAACCTGTCCCAACACACAAAGAAAAAAATACATTTCAATATTTCTTTCATCCATTCATTATGTGTCAACATAGTTCATTTCATGGTGCAACAACCACATACTATTTAATCCAAATATCATAATTCCAGTCCCAAAAAAAAAATGGCTAAGATTAAAAGTCCATGTCTTACAATGTTTACACAACTTATATTAAACTTACAACCCATGAATATAATTACAATAACAAGACTTCATAAGTCTTAGTACAAAATACAACATGCTAAGCTTTACAAAAATAGTGAGACTTAGATGCAAAAATAACAAAATGATCATCTAATCCATACTAAGCCAGTGGTGGAACGTCATCTGCCATTTCTTAATTTTTCTAAAAAAAAAAATTTAAAGATGAAGGGGTGAGCACAATGGCTCAGTAGGAGGTGCCTAAGACACACCTCTTATGACCCCGTAAATCCAAACAATGAATAAGAAAAAGAATCGAGATCATGCCATTTTCGAAAAAATTATAACTACAATATCAACAACAATAATCCAAGTCATAAATGAACTATGCAGTGCAATGGTATGCATTATCATGCAATATTGCTCCCCATTTTCAAAACCTTTTTCGTCATCATTTCCAAACCGTTAGTGTAACCCGTCCCATGGAAACTCCATAGTGGCACGAGAGAAGGATTGGCTAACTGTCCCTAACCCATGGCTACTCCATGGCGTCATTTGGGGCCAAGTAACTCAACCACGCTAGGGCAATCTCCCTAATTCCCTCTATGCCACACTAATGCCATGGTCCCTAGGCAACTCCTAGGCGGTCGGGTTTTCGCAAGCCTTTTCAAAACTTTTTCCCAAAACCTTTTTCATTTCCTTTAAAATCATTTTTTCCCATTGTTTCATGCTATGTCAATATTCATTACCATGCTTCTAATTCAAACTTAAGCACCTAACATGCTTTACAAATAATACGAATAACATATCATACTTCTATGTAACAATAATATAACACGTTAAGCACATAATCTATGAAACAAATGCACATAAGCATGCTTCTCACATCAAGTCTACAAACCACATACACATACCTTATCTACACATAGAATTTCATATAGATATACAAATCATTGACAACAATATAACGATTTTTTTTTAATAATTAATCACAATTAAGCATGTTATACATTCAATTATAGAGAAAATTCACAATAATCAAAGAGTTTTTTATGGACTAGGACATCCCAACCTCAAATGAGAGAAAAGCCGCAAAAAGCCCTAAATTAAAGCCCAATCACGAAATACCAAGGTGCACCAAAAACACTTTTGCTCCGATCAAATTGTAGATCTCGACGCGTGCTTTGACTTTACCATAAGTGGCAAAATCAAAATCCCAAAGACTAAAAAGAGATCAAGGCTTGAATTGTATGAAAAAGAAAAAGAAAAAAGAAATAACAGAGAGATTGCGTGAGAGGGAGTGAGGGAAATAATCAGCATAATGGCCTTAAGGCCTATAAAAGTGAATAAGCTTGTGGGCCCCACCACTTTCACACCATTAATCTTCACTTTTCTCTTTTCAAATCTCGGTAGATGCAACATATAGTCTCCTTTGCACAATATATATATATATATATACACAAAAGTGATAACACAATATCAAACCCATAGTATCTCTTGTGGAACCCGCGCTAGTACACATTACCATTTCCCATTTCCTTTCTCTCTTGTCCCACGACTGGTAGCATCCCCTTGTTCTATCATATTGCAATATATATATATATATATATATATAATGTAATAACTAAAACAAACCCATTAGATGGGTCCCACCAAAAACATATTTTCACTCCTCTTTCATCTTTCCCAATTCACTTTGGCTGGTCTGCTACCCATAGACATAATATATATATGTAGCAAAAGTCAAATAAATTTCTCCAATTAATTAATCTCCAATTGATAACTCTCCAATCATAATTAATCAAATTAATTATGACAACTAAAATTATAATAAAATAAATTAAAATCTTAAAATATTTGGGTTGACACAGACTCCAACACACCCATGCCAAAAAGGTACTAATTAACCGGACTTTGGGTACTTCCATCCGTCCTTATAACTAATTAGTACCGCCATTAAAAGGGTACCTCCCCAATACCGATTTTAAGAAAAACCTTTACTCCACAAACTTTACAAAAA
>JAOTQH010254079.1:0-11691 GCA_025631255.1 Cornus kousa | reverse complement strand
AGAAGGTGATCCACGGACTCTCCATCATTCTTACATAGACAACACCGATTGACAATTATTTGTCTTCTCTTAATCAAATTGTCCAGAGTCAAAATCTTACCCCAAGCTGCGGTCCACACAAAAAAGGCCACCCTAAGAGGCGCCTTTGACAGCCAAACCGTCTTCCATGGGAAAGTGGTACCGTGAAACCCAGAGAGACAGAAAAAGGACCGGAATTGAAAAGTCCCTTGTGCAGAAGGCACCCAAGTCAAGGAATCCGCACCAGTACCATCTACCTCCTGTCTATACAAGAGAGCCAACAAACCAGTGATGTCACCCAACTCCCAATCCTGAAAGGATTGCCGGAATCGCACATCCCAAGACAACCTACTGCTATCAAGATGATAGTAGTCAGCAACCAAAGCATGTCGATCGACAACAATCCTGAACAACCTTGGGAACAAAAAAGACAATGGGCGATCCTCGCACCAAGTATCCTCCCAAAACAGGACGTCCCTTCCATCTCGAACTCTGAATCTAATATATTTAGAGAACTTATCCCACCCCTTCCCAATGGATCTCCACACCCCTACGCTGACAGTAGACCTGACTGGCCTAGCTGACCAACCCCCTCTCTCCTCCCCAAAGCGACATGAAATGACCTTCCTCCATAATCTATGTCTTTCACTGCCGAATCTTCATAACCACTTGCCTAGGAGAACACTATTGAAAGGGGCCAATCTCCTAATCCCAAGCCCTCCCAACTGAAAGGGCCTGCAAATCTGCTCCCACCCCACACCCTAAAGCAGCTGCAAGAGCATCTAACGAATAGCTCAAAACACCCACAACTCAAACCCTAAGAAAGGGAGGGATAAAAAGCTGCTACAACATACTAGATATATTGATAATACGTAAAAGGCTGCTGATTACAACTTGGAACAGCCCTTTTATAAGACACAAGGGATACCCTAGCAAAGATATAATCCTAGCCCTTCAAATAGATGTAATCAAAAGGCTAGTATTTTCTTCAGCAGAATAAAGAGCTAAAAAATGACTAAATAGTCCTTAAGTAGTCACATGACTCACTTAAAAGACACATGACTTATAAAATAAAACCAAAATAATACCCTAACTAGAGCTTAAAGCAAACATTAGACATAAAATTAAAACAGATTTAAGACCCATAAACAATGCTGCCCCTACTAATGCAATTTTAATCTAGTCTTCCTAGGATCTTCAACAGTTCAACTGTTTGAAGAAAATCCTCTTGCATTTGCACTGCATCAGTCCCTCCAGGTGAGAGAAAACTCGTCCTTGAGTTAGAAGCAAATTTCCGTGATGAATAAAAAATCTGAGCATGGTATTCCATCACTTCTTTCTTCTTTTCTGAACTTGAATCAAACATAATAATCTTCTAATACTAACAAAGAACACATTTGCATAATCAACATGGATTTTGCTAGATGTCTTTTTCCTTTGAAATTGGGTAGATTTGCAAAACTCAGTGGAACATGTATCCTCAAATAGAAGTTTAGTCAACTTTAATTTTTGTTCCAACACACTCCTAATAGTTGTAGTGTGCTCCAAGAATTTACTCCAAATCATATCATAAAAGTTACATCCATTATTTTTCACCTCCATGAATCCAAAAGCCTTATGATCCACCACATTTTCCAAGCTACGTAAACTTGTTTTAGTGCTCGAATCTTCAAACACCAACCAATAGTCAGACTTGTATTCTTGCAAAACTTCGTCGGTGAAAGGTTAGGCGCTTCCTGTGTCTCCATTGCTATTGTTAACACCACATTCTCATAGCTTCCTTCATGTTGAGATTCTTCTTTTGTAGCTTCTCAAAGATTGCTAATTGATCCCAATCCATAGGCATTTTTGACTCATATGATTCAATGTGTGGTTCTTCATAAAAAATTGGAGGCTTACTCCACTCAATGAATGGTTCTACAGTAGTAGATTTTATGAACAACCATGACTGATCACTTGTTGGATCATTCCCTAAATCATGATAGAAACTTTCTAACCATGTCTCCTCACGCATGACGAATTTTTTTTCATTGTATTCGGCATCATTGTTATAGATAGGTTCCTCTTCTTGTAGTGGTTCTTCTTCTCCACCAAGATATCCTACAAATTTAGGAATTTTACCTTAAAGCCACCATCCCAACACCTTTCTTAAAATGGAATAGGAGCTGGTGATGCTTCAGAAAGTTTCCATATTTTGAAAGTTTCCTTATTTTGAGTAGTTTTCTGATTTTCATCAGCTTTCCTTTTTGAGTAGTTTTCAGATTTTCAGCAGCTTTACCATTTTGGTTTTATTTTATATTTGGTAGTTAGCTAATATAAGGCTAGGATTGAAGAGGAAGAAATTCTATATAAAGCCTTGTAATTTCTAGGGTTCAATCAGTTTAGTTTTGGAGATTAGTGAACAGATTATTATTTTTACAGCAAATAAAGTTTGCTTTGCAACTTTGCAGTTCTCCTTTCTCCAGCATTATTCTTTTATTTCATTTCAATATTGTTGTGAAGACGATTTGATTGTATCCTCTTGGTAAGGCGGCATCATTTCTCAATGAGTAACTTGTGTTCAGTTGATTGACTCTACACAAATTGAAGTTTCTTCTTCATGGTGTGATGCAGGACAGATACGCTTGTTGTAACTTTGATTTGGAACCAGAAAGAAGAAGGGGATGAGGATGAGAAGATGAGATGAGGCTATAAGAAGGAGGTGAGAAGACGGACGAAGAGGGTGAGAAGGTGGTGGATTGGCTCCTGCTTGACTCTTAGCCATGGAAAGAGAGGGTAGAGAGACTGAGGATTGAGAATATCAAGAAACAGGATAATGTAACCCTAACTTACAAAAATTCCTAATTCTATTTCTCTTTTCTCTTCTCCAAAAGTAACGTTGAAACACGTGTAACTCATATGTGTGAATCGCACCGTGTTCCCCATCATGGTGGCAGCTAAAGCTCGTCTATATGGGAAGCTTGTTCTAACCCCAATCCCCTCCAGACCAAAGTAAGAGGAAAAAGGAAGCTTATTCCAAATTACATCATGCTCTGTGACTAAGCAGAGAAAAACCTTACTAAAATTTAAGTAAAAGTTGTTTTTACATAATTTTTCAGCACAAAGAGAAGCAAATAAATTGCTTTTTAGTTGTTAAAGATGGATATCATTTCCATATATTTTTCACCCAAAGGTGGTATAAATGTTTTTCCACATGTCATGCTACATTAATATAAATCAGAGTTCTGCTAGTTACTCCAGACAATTAGGACAAAATTGTATCCACCACTTTTTTCCTGCATTAGGATAGAGACAAATGTTATGTTTTGTTATCACTTGAATCCATTTGTACACCGTCTTTATCCAAAGAAAAAAATTCCATCGCAACAATAGTCAGTAACAGTAGAGTTTCACTCTATCTTGCATGACAGAATCCTTATAATACAGAAAATAGACTGAAAATGAGAACAGATGATAAATGGACACATAGGAAAAGAGGGGAACCTGGCCAATGTCAATGGCTGGATTGACAGAATATCCAAGATCCATGAAGATGTTTGCCGACCTTGTGTGGAAATCGCCAGTCAGTGTGTCAATTTCGACCTCGGCAAATGCAGCCCCATAGGTGAAGTATCTAAAGGGGCTCCCTTTACCAGTTTTCCAGTCAAACCCAATATCAGGTGTAATGTAAAATCCATGAGCCGAAAGATCTATTCTCTCCATGTAGCACACATTTACCAGCTGATAATAAGTGAAACACAACACATTTTTATAAGCAGTCAGGAAAACAGAGGAAGGAGCTCACTAACTGAGTAAATCTTATACTAATGCAACTGGATCAGTGTCAATTACAGACATCCACCTCCAGTTATTGTACCTTCATAGGAAGAAATCTAGCAACATGGTATAGCAAAAAAAGAACAGTCAATTATTGCTAAATCCAATGCCGAAGTAGAATTCAGAGCTATGCTCATGGAATAAAAATTACTTTCATTGAAACCATTTGTTGTGTAGACAGGGCATCAACTCCAAGGATCTTATGAGGTTGTATTGGCGATAACAAAAAAAAAAAAATGTTGCACGTAATCCTGTTCAGCATAATCAAACCAAACACATTGTAGTTGACAGGCACTTGATCAAAGAGAAATTTAGTACTTATTTAATTTGTACTTGTTGAAATATATATTATTATTAGTATTATTATTAGCTGTTTTCAGCCTTTTATTAGGTGTTTTATGTAAGATCCCTATTATCATGGGATCACGTAGATAAGATCCCCGTAATCGTGGGATCACATAGATAAGATCCTCATAATTATGGGATAACGTAGATTTTAGCATATTTCTTGTTTTCCTTTGATTTGGTTTCCTTTTTTTGTACCCTATTCTGTATATAAATATAGCTCTTGGCTCTCAGTTTGAGTAAGCCAAAACCCAAAACTTCTTCTTTTTGGTATCAGAGCAAAACAAAAACCTTCGCCTTCCCATCTTCCTCCTCAATGCCGCCACCTTCTCTCTCCCTTTCTCAATTTTCCCTCACCCCCGGTGCACTTCCATCTCCTCCTAGCCCTTGCGTCGGATCCCTTGAGTAATCTGCTATTTTTGACTCCTTTTTTAGGAGAATTCCTTTAAAGAGTTTTATGATTTAGGGGCCCTTCTAGTATTTTTTTTTTCTTTGTGGGTTGCCGGTGTTTGTTCGGCAGCATGTTTGGAGGAAAGTGTCAAATTTTTTGACCTTGTTTTTCTCTTTCTTCCCTCTTCGTCATGCGGACTAGCCTTATTATTGTACTATGAGTGATTCTAGTAGCCAAAAGGACACTTTATCTTTAGGCCATAGCCGCACTACCGTAGTAGTTGATACTATTAGTGGGTATACTACTCCACAGATTATTGTCCCTCCTGTTTCAAGTCCTCCTAGACCATCTTTTTAGGACTTTAAACAGTTACAGTCCCAGATTGGTGGAGCAGTTCGGAGCCTTATCTACCAGGGCCGGCTCTTCTACCCCCACGACTACTATAGCTATAGTTACTTCTTTTGCTTATCATATTGAAGTAGGGAAACCTACTTGGGTTATGGATTCTAGAGCCAATGATCACATGACTTGCGAGTTGTCATTATTTTCTACTCCCATTACCCTTATTTATCAGGTTATTAGTCTAGTCGATGGGTCAACCACCATTTTTCGTAGCAGAGCTTGGTTCAGCCACTTCAGTGATGTAATTCTATCCATGGAGTTTGTTAGATGCCATTCAACATGATAAGCAAGGGAAATATGTCTACCATTCCTCTATTGGTCGATGTATCATTCTGCTTGTCTATGTTGATGCTATCATCATTATTGGCAATGAAATCCCTGGGATTGCTCAATTAAAGCTTCAATTGGCTAAAGCTTTTGATGTGAAAGACCTTAGGCAGTTTAAATATTTCTTGGGAATTGAGGTTGCTAGATCTAAATAGGTTATCTCCTTATCACAAAGGAAATATGTCTTGGATCTTCTTCGAGACACGGGTATGCTTGGGTGAAAACCTGCTTCCACTCCTATAAATGCTAATATGAAGATCTTGGCTGAGTCTGGAGATCTCCTTTTTAATCCCTCATAGTATCAGCACTTGGTAAGAAGATTGATTTATCTTACCAACACTTGTCCTGGTTTGGCTTTTGCGATTAGTGTTATGAGCCAGTTTATGCATGTTCCTCGTACAACTCATATGGATGCGGTATATTATATTTTTCGATATCTTAAGTCTTGTCCTAGACTTGGATTATTCTATTCTTCTAGCAAGTAGGTTGGCTTATCTTATTTCAGTGCTACAGACTACGCTGGGTCCAATACTGAAAGATGTTCCACATCTGGATTCTGTACTTTCTATGGAAACCATCTTATATCCTGAAAAAGTAAGAAACAACCTGTAGTTTCAAGATCTTTAGTAGAGGCTGAGTATCGTGCCATGGCTTAGGGTACTTGTGAGATTTTCTAGCTTTGATCTTTTTTGGAGGAGCTATAGCTAGGTGAAAAACAGTCCCAGACTTGTTTTGTTATAATAAGTCAACCATTATGCTTGCTTCAGATTATGTTATTCATGAGAGGACTAAACATGTAGAGGTGGACATTAATTTTATTAAAGAGAAGGTTCGTTCGGGAATTATCAAGTGTGCTTTGTTTGTTCCTCTAATCAATCGACCAATGTGTTTACCAAATCTGTTGGTCCATCTTTGCTTCATTCCTCGATTACCAAGCTAGGTTTGATTGATATCTTCACTCCATCTTGAGATGGAGTGTTGAAATATCTTTACTATTTTTATTTTTATTTTTATTAGGTGTTTTATGTAAAATCCCATGGGATCACGTAGATAAAATCTCCGTAATCATGGGATCCTGTTGATAAGATCCCCATAATCGTGGGATCGCGTAGATTTTGGCAGATTTTCTATCGTTCTTTGATTTGGTTAATTTCCTTTCTTTGTACCCTATTCTTGTATATAAATATAGATCTTGACTTTCAGTTTGAGTAAGCCAAAAACCAAAACTTCTTTTTTTGGTTTTAACCCTGCATAATAGTTAAATTAAAACTACTAGCATATTTTAATCACATTTTTACTCCCAAAAAAAAAAAAAAAATTTCTATTTAAATAAAGTACGTTTTATTATATTTTTTTATCTATCTACTTCTTATGCATGACGCCCCATTTGTTATGAATGTAATGAAGTAATTATAAATTAATGGTTACTTCTTTTTGACCGTTATTTATTATATAACATTAATATTTTCTTATCGTCATTTAAGTTCCACGTCACAGACGCATTAATGGACGACTCTAAACCAACAAAAGTACCTAATTTAATAATTATAACATAGAAATGATATTAGTATTCGAAAGAGTGATGATGCACAAAATCAAGAACCTATCCTTTTAGTTGATTGCTTCAATTACTCGATCATTATTCTTCTAAAATGTTTTAGTCATCCACTTCCTTTGATATTTAAGTTAAAGAAATGTAGTGCGAGTGATTTATGTGGAACCCTAATACCAAATCCTTTATAACTATTATGTGAGTAGCGCGGTGCGAAAGTTGGTAGTTGATTATGTTGTGATTAACACTCTAAATGACCTTTTGTCCAATTTTTGCGATTGGTTAATTTACCCACAATAATGATCAATTAAACATCCATAACTATAAATATAGTTGTACAAGGATCGTTCTAATGGCCTAGACCTAGAAGGGAGGAAAAAATAGGTCATGTATGAAACTTTTATCAATAAATTCACTTAATAATTTGTGAAAAAAAAAAATGGAGGATCACCTAGACATAGAATGGAGGAGTCAATAAGGAACTTTTATCAATTTTAAAATTCAATTAATATTATGAAAAACCAAGTTTATATCAAATAGTATAATAAGCAAATCACAATATATCAAGCACATATTCAATAATAAATAAAGCAGTACAACACACTCTAGATTTTACATGAAAATCCCCAAAGTAGGGTTAAAACCCGTGAGACCTAGTATGACAAATCAATTCACTATGAAGAAAGAGTTGTACTATTGGGTCAAAACTCAGTATCCTCGAACTTCCAATTGATCTTTAGACACAATCTGACACCGATTCTTCAGTACCCTCAAAGATCTCAAAGTAGTCTTTCTGATCTATCTATAACATTCAGTACACTTGAACCTATTTCTTTACCGATTAATTTGCACAACTAATTAGTCAAACAAGAATTTGAATGATTGCTCTAAACAATGTTGAAGTAGATTTGAAAGAACATTAGCATATGACTGAACACCAAAATAACTGTGAGAAACTTAATTTTATGTTGGGAAAATTTCATTGCCAAAACTAGTTGATCGAGTTGTATTTTTTGATTTATTGTGTGTCTTAATCATGGGAGCTAAATAACAACAGCATAGATACCTTAAAATAGGTATGTGTATTGAGGACACATTCCACATGAATTTTAGTTTGGTTGGGACTGAAAAACTAAGTTTTATTAAAAAAATTCAAGTTCCATCAAGTCCCACTCGGTTACAGTTTTACCGACCAGTCCAACTACTCTTAGTAGTTGAATTTTGCAAAGTCCCATCAGTCAAACTTTTATGGACAGTAGGACTTGTCTATATTTTAATAGGAGATTTACGAGCTATTTTAAAAAGTCCTTTTTTAACTAAATTAAGAAATCTTGTTTATTTATATACTCCAAGATTCTTGATAAAAATACATACATAAAGAGTATTATTTTTTAGAGCGAGAGAGTTTTTTAGAGTAATTTTCACAGAAAAGTCATGATAGAGTTTTTTTTTTGTGTTTTTCTTTTAGAGTACACACTGTGGCACGTGAGTGAACTTAGGGTGATGTTCTTAGCTAGTTTAATCGATATACAAAGCCTGTCAAAGATTATACTGATTCCGGTTAGAAGCATGATTTGTTTTTCTCCCTTTACCTTCGTGATTATAAGGAAGGAGGATTCAATCGCACTATGAATGGGACATAGTGTTTGCGAAGCAAACGTGTTCTTTGCAACCATTCTACAAGGATTAAGGAGTAAGCTTGATTGAAGTCTTCGACAATTGGATCGGGGTCGCAAAAGTAAGCCTGAGGTGTTCAACATTTAGTTCTTGGTAAAGTGAAGTGGTTATGAGATTGAGACATGGTTTGTGTAACTTTGGTTCAAGATAGAGGATTGTTTCGCTCGAGACGACTAAGCCTCTATGGTTTTTACCTTCGGGTTTTCACGCTAAAAATCTAAGTGTCATCTCTTAGTTTTTTCGTACTTTATTTACCGAATTTGAGTGATTGATTGTTTTAAGTAGAAAATTTGGATAAAGGTGAGAGTTACACCTATTCTACCCTTCTAGGTTTTATGTTTTTTAAGCTTTCACAACCTTTTCCACATCACGCAACTCACAATAACATCTACTCACCAATACTAAGATGTGTGATGAATGATGAACACAAAAACACTAAAATACTCGCAAGAAAACTCACATAAGAATATGATCTATCTGATGAACATGAGTTATCCAATCTTCTTAAAAAGAAACAAAATTTACAATTGATAAAAATATGAGTATAAATGGAGTAGCTAAAAAACTCTCTCTTCTTTGGGTTTTTCAAAATATGGCTATTATTAATTAATCCTTAGAAGTAGTTGGATCAATACATAATTCAAGAATTTGAATCCTACAACATAAAATTAAAAATTTAACTCGTGTAATGATGTAACAAAACGACCATCTTGATCAATTAACACATCTTGTCCTATAGATCAGAGTATTCTGGACAATTTACAATTGATGCTTTAACTAGCCTCGATCACTCGATATGTAATGTACTATAGATCAATGTTTACAAGACACTTTTTTTTTTTGAAATACCCCCTGGTTATGATCAATCAACATGTAAAACATTGTAGATCATGGATAATCCAATATACTTTATTTGTGTGCATCAGTGTACCACGATCAAGTGATGATCCTCATAATCGATCGGTGAGCACAGAAAACTAATACTTAATAAAAAATAATAAATAAATAAATTGAAATTAGTAGTTTCCATAAATCATGTTTTTTTTTTTTTTGATAAACATGTAAAACATTGTAGATCATGGATAGTCCTATATACTTTATTTGTGTGCATCAGTGTACCACATCAAGTGATGATCCTCATAATCGATCGGTGAGCACAGAAAATTAATACTTAATAAATAAATAAAAATTTGAAATTAGTAGTTTCTATAAATCATGTTTTTTTTTTTTTTTTAATCAAATAAATTTAGAAAACATTGGAACTTGAAATAATAAACATGTATATGTGTAATTTGAATTTGGTGAGAGTGTTTCTTTGACGCGATTTAACATTTATGCCTTTTTGTTGTCAAAGTTAAAGGATATGACATTTGTTTACGTTTATCTTAGTCACAAAATCATTTTTTACTAAATACCTAGACATCATTCAGTCATTGAAAATAAAGTAAAAATACAATTAGTGAGTTTTGTTATACAAAATTTTCGAACCTAGTCCTATGGACTTTACATGTGAAATATAATAAAAGCGAAACTCAAGGCTCTGAAATAAAGGTGCACAAGGTCTACTGAGTTTGGTTCCTTCTATGTCTGTTCGTAAGACATTGTACAAGCTATGTGGGACCAGACAAAAGCCTAGTCTAAGGCATTTGCATATATGTAGGTGTCTTGTATACGTACAAAAAGGAAAGATAAATAAGTTAAAATTAAGGACTCAAGTGTGGTTATTTGTAAAGTATTCTCTAGGATGCACAGGAGTCTCAGGAAGAGGACCACACTCAGGGCAGCGATGATTGGTAATGCTATAACAGCAGGCGTAACAACAACACTTCAGAATCGACCACAGGTTCAGCAGGCACCTATACCAGCACTAAGGGTTCAGGCTAATACTTGGGAGAAGGCTAAGAGTTCTTTCACAAAGGGGAGCCCACTTGAGTTCTCAGGCTCCACCGGCGTGAAAGTAGCTCATTAGTGGAAGAAAGACATCGAGCACCATCTTCGCATGGTTGAGTGCACGGAGGTTCAGAAGCAGATGCTTGCTGCCTTCAAACTTGTGGGAGATTCATTTTAGTGGTAGGAGTTAGTTACTTCCGCAGAGGATCGAACTTCATTGACTTATGATCAATTCAGTGTTTGTTTTGATGAGAAGTACTTTCTTTATGCAATCAGAACAATAATGAAAATGGAGTTCCTTGGCTTATAGTAGGGGGACATGATAGTAGCACAGTATGAGCAACAGTTTACATACTTGTCTCTATTTGCTCCAGATGAGATGGATACCAAGGAGAAGAAACGCACTAGCTTTGTTAATAGGCTGATCTGGCCTATTAAGCAAGTTATTACAGGTAGTCCAGCCTACACTACTTATACTCAGGTAATGGACACCACCTTACAGCTTTATTAGCTGAGGGTAGATTATAGGCAAGTTAAGGGTGAGAAGCGGGGTGATAAAGACTCTGCTAATCAACCAGTTGAGAAAGGAATGGTAATGGTCACTAACAGAATGAAAAGGGCAGATTTCAGGGATAACAACCTTATAAGAAACATAAGGGTGGTTCAGATGCTCATAGAGATGGGGTACCTATTTAGAGGTAGCAGAATAGGGGACCACAGGAAAAACAAGGTTAGCCACATGCTGACTAGCAGAGGAGGTAGTTTAGTACTTTCAGAGGTAGTTGCTATATTTGTGGAGAGTTTGGACAAGCGAACCTCCTGTTCGAGCTCCCAGGTAGCCTCCTCTACACCGTGATGTCTCCACAAAACCTTGACCAATGGAATGGTCTTGGTCCGCAAAACCTGCTCCCGTGAATCAAGAATCTGGACTGGACCCTTCTCGTACGTCACGTCCTCATCGATGATAACATCTGTCCACCGTAAAACATACGATGGATTCGGCTCGTACTTCCTCAACATAGACACATAGAAGACGTCGTGAACTCTATCCAAGTCTGGCGGCAACGCCAAACGATAAGTAACTTCACCGACGCGCTCCAAAATCTGAAATGGTCCAATGAACCTAGGAGACAAGTTGCCCGTCTATCGAAATCTTAGAAGTCCCTTTCGTGAAAAAATCTTGAGAAATACGTGGTCCCCTACCTCAAAAGATAAGGATCTCCTCCTCCTATCGGCATAACTCTTCTGCCTGCTCTGAGCTGTAGCCAACCGC
>JAOTQH010254068.1:0-11693 GCA_025631255.1 Cornus kousa | reverse complement strand
ACTAATGATCTATTTGACTATCTGACACTCATAAACAAAAAAAAAAAACAAAAAGAGAAAAAAAAAAAATGCAAAGTATTAAAAAATTATAAAACATTGCAATTTTTGTAGAAGAATTCCGAGTCAATAATGTAAGTCAGATATTAAAATCGTCAATAATATCACTTTCAATAGAGGAATTCCTCTAATAATGATTAATGAGTCAATAATTCCTATTTAGAAAAAAAAAAAATTGATATTTTTTTTATGGCCCGTAAAAAGAAATAACTTATTCAATAGAAATAACCTTTTTTATTTTTTGGATCTTATCAAAAGAAATAAATATAATTTTATATTAGATATAATTTTATATTAGGTATATATTATTTTTTGGATCTTATCAAAAGAAATAATGGCCTTCCTTATAATTTTATGTTAGGTATATACTATTAGTATTTATATATTTTACTAAGCAAAATATTTTACAAGGGCTGTTGGAGCAAAAATGGTAATGCTTGTTACTTTCCTTTAAAAGGTCCATCGTTCAAATTTTTTTTTGTGCCTACTATGAAGTCTATGATTACTAGAAGTCATATGAATGTGACAGGTTGGGCGGGATTCATTTTCGGGTTGGGCGGGCTTATGAGATCGGGCTTGATGTTTGGGTTCTTTCAGCGGGTTGAACGAGCTTTAGCATTTCGGGCGGGTTCAGGTTCAAGTTGGGCTTCGGGCTTCATAACATATCTACCCGAGCCCGGCTCGAATTGAATTCGGGCTCAATAAACTCAGCCCAGGCCCAGACCCAGAACAAAAAATTATTGTCCAAGCCCATAAAAATGCGGGCTGGGCTCTGGTAAATTCGAGTTGGGCCTGCCCGAGTTGCAGCCCTACCAATAACCTTGCTGACATCTCACTCCTTGGCAGCACCATGAGTCAACTCCGGATCCCCTCTTTTAGCAGGAAAAAAGACCCTCCCCGAACCAACGCTGCTTCCACTGCAGCTTCTTCTCCAGCCTCAACTTCTTCTTCTGCCACTACCTCCAGCACCACTCCAAACATAGTGGCCGCCAACTCGATCGTCAGCGTTCCGCTTGTCAATCCGAACGTCACTTTCATACTGACAGTGAACCCAGCCCTGATGACGTCCCTCTATCAAGGAGGGTTTAGACTTCTGGGCCGAGCGAGTCCACGCCTTCCCAAACCAGGCCAACTGCGCCCTCTGGATCTGGCACAGCCACCGCTTCTGCCTCTGGGGTTGCTCCATGGACCCCCTGATTCATCCGAGGGGATGGATCAGTCATTAAATCCAACGAGACTATGTTCAAAGAAGGTCCAACTGCTCTGGCCTATTACAAACACCTATGGTCTCCCAAAGACATTAAGATGGCCAAGGGTCTGACGCAAAAGGAGGTGTTCAGCCGCTTTCCTCTGGCTGCAATGGAGGTATCTTTCTATCCCTCAACTAGTTAAATTAAGATTACTTTCATACTCCAATTCCCTTGAATATATGCTCAGCTTAATTAGTATTCGTGCATCTACTTGCAGACATTGTTTGGCATAATGACAATGCAGAAGCACATAGAGTTAGGTAATGCTAAAGTGCGCAAGGTTACCAATGGCCGTGATTCAGCCCAGAAGGAGAATAAAATTATCAGCACCAAGAATGTTGAACTGATGGTGCAGCTAAATAAAGCTGAGAATGAGAGAGACGTTCTGAAAAAGGAAGTGGACTCCCTTTAGGATGAGAGGAATGCCCTTTAGCTAGAGAAGAACATCATTCAGACCGAGCGTGAAGCACTTAAAGCTGAGAAAGAAGAACTTCAATGCTTATTTGGTGACGAACAAGCTACACGAATGGCCTTTGAAAAGAGAGCTTTGGATGAGCGCAATGCCCTACTCGGCATCATTAGTAGGGTTAATGGTGGCATGATGGCTTTCCATGCTCGCTTCTCCTGGATCGGGGTCCTCAAGTATACCAAGGGGTACCGAGAAGGCTTCACCGACCGTATCCCTGCCGAAGGTTAGACCAGCTCTGCTCTTGATGACATTGATAAAGAGCTGGAGATCAACCCCCCGGGAATTTATGTTGACCCAGACTCTACCCCTGCTGAGCATATCTTTGACAAATGTCAGGAGATTGTTTCTTCTGGGGTTATCCCTGTCCCCTCCTCCGTTCAGCCTCTGGACATTCCTCCTCTATCCACCGTGGTTCCCTCTGCAACCGCCACTGAAGGTGGAGCTCAGCAGAACGAGTCGGTTATTCAACTCGATTCTCCTTCTTGTGGAGATGCGACGACCAATGATGGTGAGGAAGCCGTTCAACGCAGTCAAGAGGTTGATGGGGCAGATGCAACCAACTAGGGCCCTTCTGAGGTCTCAATTTCCTCATTTGTACTCATTTCATCAATGTACTTCATCTTTGTAACTTTAAAACCCACCTTGAATGAAATGAATGATTTTTGACTGAATTCTGTTCAAACTCTTTAATAACTTTCTACTGCTTTTCTTTGTGCATCAGCAATAGCAATCAATTTTATTTTTGTGCAAATTTTTGGCATTCGGCTCATAGTGCCAGCTGCCACTTACTTTGCTAAGTGTTTGGCGCTCGGCTAGAATGCCACTTGTCACTTTTTGTTTTTGTGCAAGTTTTTAACATTCGGCTTATAATGCCAGCTGCCACTTACTTTGCTAAGTGTTTGGTGCTCGGCTAGAATACCACTTGTCACTTCACTTTTTATTTTTGTGCAAGTTTTTGGCATTCGGCTCATAGCGCCTGCTGCCACTTACTTTGCTAAGTGCTTGACGCTCAGTTAGAATGCTACTTGTCACTTCACTTTTTATTTTTGTGCAAGTTTTTGGCATTTGGCTCATAATGCCAGCTGCCACTTACTTTGCTAAATGTTTGGCGTTCGGTTAGAATGCCACTTGCCACTTTACTTTTTATTTTTGTGCAAGTTTTTGGTGTTTGGCTCATAATGCCAGCTGCCACTTACTTTGCTAAATGTTTTTTGCTCAATCAACTTTTTGGAAGAAGATGATACTTTTTTATAAACTTTCAAAGCTTTATACATTCATAAGTACACAATTAAAAATGAATATTGCCTGGACTGGGACTCAACTTTCTACTGGTAATACCTTTTTAAAGATGTGGCATTCCATGGCTTGTTGACCTATCTTCCAGCCATGGTCTCTAAGACATATGCCCCCTTCCCTGTGACTTCTGCAATCCTGTATGGGCCTTCCCATAGTGACATTATCTTTTTGACCATCCCCACCTTCTCTTTTAGACCCAAGTCGCCGGGGGCGAAATCACTATTCTTCACCCTTTTGTTGTGGCTATTCGTGAGTGTCTGCTGATCGGACGCGAGCCTTATTGCTGCAACATTTCTTCTCTCCTCCAACATGTCAAGGTTAAACCTCAACATACTGTCGTTCTTCCTTTAATTCCACGCTATGCTTCGGATAGTTGGGACTAAGTGTTCGATCGGTATGACTGCTTCGATGCCGTATACGATGGCAAATGGGCTCTCCCAGGTCGGTCGTCTCAGGGTTGTTTTATAAGCCCACAAGACGTTCGAAAGTTCGTCCAACCATTTTCCCTTCTTATCTTCAAGCTTCTGCTTGATGCAAGCAAAGATTATTCTGTTTGTGATCTCAGCTTGACCATTTGCCTGCGGATGGCTAACTACTGCCAACTTCTGGTTGATTCCATACTCTTCTAATAACTCCCTTACTTGTTTGCTATCAAGATTAGTCCCATTGTCCATAACAATCGACCTTGGAACACCAAAGCGACAAATAATACTGCTCTAGATAAAATTCCTTACATAAGTTTGGGTCAAGTTAGGATACGGTTCTGCTTCAACCTACTTGGTAAAGTAATCTGTTGCTAATAGAACGTATCTGTTCTGAGCTCTTGTGGTCGGCAGAGGGCCAACCACATCCATCCCTTATTGCGCAAAAGGCCATGGTGTGGCCATTACGTGCAAGTCTTCAGGTGGTTGGTGGATCAATGGTCTGAACCTTTGGCATTTATCATGTTACGACCTGAACCCGTGGATCTGGACCATTAGCCGGGTCCTTGCCTTGACTTGAGGTCAACTAGGTCGAACCATTTTTTTCTATGTCAAGTACTTGAATACACAAGTCAATCCAGGAGTCCAAAATACACCATAAACACATCTTTACAAGAATGGTCAAATAAGCAAGTCAAAAGGGGAGGATCAGCTGGCTGATAGCCCTTTACCGGCCAGCTGACAAAGCAGGGTCGGCCGGCTGACCTACATGGTTGGTCGGCCGAAGCAAGGGTGAAGAATGCATGCTCTCGGGATCTCTACTGTAGCCTGCATTGGTCGGCTGACGATGGGGGTTCGGTCGGTCAAACCTGGGGTTTCGATCGGCTGATGAGGAGGATCAGCCAGCCGAAACAAGGCCCTGAACCCTGAAAACCCACTGGAATGGCCACTGCCTGTTTTTAATGAAATCCAAACCCATACTAGACCTGTTTACAGAAATTCCTGAATTCATGGCAACCAATCGTGACATTATACAATTTGATGGCATCCATAATAGATCAAAAATATAATATCTTAACCCATTCATTAGGAAATGTTACATAGTCTCAAGTTACATCAAAATTTCATTGTAGAATTATAATTACAATACATAGTCAAGGTTTGCAAAATGAATGTACTTTATTATAGTTCTGAGACTTTACAAAAGGTTAGTGGATACATGAAAGAAAACAAAAGTATATTCCTAGTCTTTGTTATGCTTCTGAAGGGTCTGCGTCTCCTATTCCATTTCCCGGTCCTGAAAAATATTAAATAAGACGGGGTGAGCATAAAGCTTAGTAGGTGGTACCTAAGACGCACCTCTTGTGACCCCGTGAATCTAAACAGAGAATTAAACAATAGGGGACGGGGTCATACCAAGCCGGGGAAAGTACAATATACATTTTCCATTTCAAAACGCATGAATGTCGTGCCATGTATGCAATGTCATGCATATCACTCCCTATTTTCAGAAAACATCCATCACTTCACAAACTGTTAATATAACTAGCTCGTTGGTGACCCCACAGTAACATGAGAGAAGGATTGGCTAGTGTCCCTGACCCTTGGTACCCTGCGGCGTCATTTTGGGCTCAGCTAGCTCAACCACACTAAGGCAGTCTCCCTAGTTCCCTCTAGGCTATATTAACACACCGGCCCTTTGGCAACCCCGCGACGACCAGGTTTTCCTCGAAACCATTTTCTCAAAATTTCTCCCCAAAGTCCCCTTTTCAATTTCATTTCAAAACATTTTCCCTTTTCCTTTATGCCCAATGACATGGATGCATGCCACATATTATTCCAATGGTATGAAAATGGGGAAAGTTACACATCAAAACTCAACATGTTTCTTCATAGCTATTTCTAGGAAAATAACAAACTCTATGGTATGAAAATTAACATCTAGGCATACTCCTCACATAATATCATCGACATATATAGGCAAAGATTATAGTTACAACAATTATACCATATTTAAGGCAATCAATTCAAATAAAGCATGCTTTCCATACAATTTAACAAAATACACATACTTGCATGATTCATATACATAAATAAGTCATTTAAGAAATAATTAATTCAAATTAATCATGCTTGACAATAATTAAAGTAGGAAAACTCACAAGGGAGCAAGAAAATTGAGTATTAGAGACCTCTACCTCAATTGGATGAAAATCCCCTTTTTCTATCTTAAACCCTAGGATTAGAGATCCTTCAATTGATGGCCAAATGGAGATTGGCTCCAATCAATTTGTAGATACCGTCGTGGGCTTCGATTTGCCTCAAACGGCTCTCAAAAACACTAAGTATGTAGAGAGGGATCTAAGATTGAAGCTTTGATAGAAAAAAGAAAAAGAAAAGGGAAAATGAAGGCTAGAGAGAGAGAGCTACCAGCGGGTGAGAGAAAGTGAAGGAGGAAATGAGACCAAAAATGGGTCTCTTGGCCTTTTTCTAAAAATCTTGTGGGTCCCACCAATATTATTTTCTTTTCTCTTTTTCTTTCCTTCTTAATTTACACCATATAATATATATATACACACATAATAAATCACAACCATACACAACACATTAAGTAAAATAATATGATACAAATGGGCTCAACTAAATCCCAGTAAGTAATAATTCCGGTAGCGAGTCCCACACGGGACAATCTGGCCCGAAAAATTGAAAAAATGCTAAAATGATCCTCTTTGCATTTCAAAGAGTCCTGGACTCAACGAAATGCCCCAAAAAATTCTAAAACACAACCGGTACACTCCACAATGTCCGACATGAAAAATGTGAAAAAACAAAAATGCCCTTGCGGCGACACAATTTTTGAAAAAATAAAAATGGTAAAAATTGAAAACATCACATATCACATCTTCTTAGAATTCTTCCGCATCTCTCGACATGTTCGGCCAGAAGTACCCTTGCGTCATTGCTTTGTGCGCTAAAGATCTCCCCCTGAATGATTTCCACATACACCTTCATGAATAGTTCACAATTCTTCCGAGCTTCTGTGGGGATAACACACTTTAGGTATGGTCCAGAGAAAGATCTTCTATATAACTGGCTATACACTATGGCATACTTTGCGGCATTCGATCTGATTCTCTTAGCTTTATCTCTTTGTTCTGGCAGAATACCATCCCGTATGTAAGTTACGATCGGATCTATCTAGCTCGGCTCATGTGGTATGACATTCACTTGCCAAGGTTCTGATCCTGATAGTTCTTAAAAGATGGATGGCCGACACAGCACACCCACTGGAATCACCTTTGCTAATGTTTTCCCAGAAATTGATGCGATGTAGGCTAATCGATCGGCATCCTCGTTATGCTCTCTCGACAACTGGATGAACTCATTTTATCAAAGTCTTTAGCCTCGCGCATGACGGCAGAACGGTATGCCTCCATTGTCTCATCTTTGGTTCCGTACTCCTCGTTCACCTACCGAATAATCAGCTGCGAATCACTAAAAGCGACTAAGTTTCTGACCTTAATTCAGCTCTTTAACTAACTTTAGTCCAGTCAATAATGCTTCATACTCTGCTTCATTATTGGTGGCTCTGAATTCAAATCTGAGCGCTTAAGTCTGGGATGTGTCTTCTGGGGTCTGTAGTTTGATCCCGATGCCTGCCCCCATCTGATTCGAGGAACCATCCACAAAGAGCTTCCATGAATAACCTCGAGGGTCCTCCTTTGTATCTTCCGCATTGCATTCTAGTAAGAAATCAGCCACTGCTTGTTCTTTAATAGCCATTTTGGGTTCATACGTTATGTCAAACGAGCTTAGCTCTATGGCCCACTTTGTCATCCTCCCTGACAGATCTGGCTTATGCAGGATTACCTTTATAGGAAATGTGGTCAGAACGATGATATGATGGGATTCAAAGTAATGGCTGAGCTTCCTTTTTGCATTTACTAGCGAAAGTATCACTCGTTCAGCCTTTGAATATCTTCGTTCAGGTTTGGTCATCGTTTTGCTAACATAGAACACTGGGAATTGTTTTCCTTCTTCATAGCGGATCAAAACGGTACTTGTCGTGATGTTGGACACTCTAAGGTACACAAAAAGCTTCTCACCTGGCTTGGGGGCAGATAGAATTAGAAGGTTCCGCATGTACTCTTTCAAACTAGTTAGTGCATGTCGTTGCTTATCCCCCCGGCCTGTCGTCCATGGCCTCGTATCGTCTTAAAAAATGGCTTATAGCGATCTGACAGCTTAGAAATAAATTGACTCAATGCAGCTATCCAACCTGTGAGTGCTTACACTTCTTTAACCATTTTTGGTTCGGCATTTTTTATCAGAGTTTCTGCTTAAGCTGGGCTAACCTCAATTCCTCTATGATTGACCACGTGCCCCCAAAATTGGCCCGAGCTTACACCGAACGAGCATTTGGTTGGATTAAGCTTCATTCTACATCTCATCAACACACCAAATACGTCTTGCAAGTGTTCTAGGTGATCATCTTTCTTCTTACTCTTCACCACCATATCATCAATGTAGCCTCTACAGTCTTCCCCATCTGATTTTTGAAAATCTTGCTGACCAGCCTTTGATAAGTAGCTCCAGCATTCTTTAGTCCAAACGGCATGATTTTGTAGCAGTAGGTTCCCCGTTCGGTGACAAAAGAAGTTTTCTCTTCATCAATAGGGTCCATGGGGATTTGGTAGTGACCTGAATAAGCATCCAAGAAGGTTAATCGTTTATACCCAGTAGTAGCGTCCACCATTTGATCAATCTTTGGCAATGGGAAGCTATCCTTCGGGCAAGCTTTGTTTAGATTGGTGAAGTCATTACATACTCTCCATTTTTCACATTTCTTCTGCACCACAATGATATTCAAGAGCCAGTCTGGGTATTGAACCTCTTTAATGAATCCTGCATCGAGCAACCGATCAATTTCTTCAGCTATGACTTGATTGCGCTCTGGAGCGAACCTCCTTTGCTTTTGCCTTACAGGCTTTGTGTTCGAATCCACATTGAGGGAATGACAAGACACAGAAGGACTAATTCCTGGCATGTCTGAGTGGCTTCATGCAAACACATCTGTGTTTTGAGACAAGAAGTCAATCAACCTCTGTTTCTCCCATTCGGCAAATCTTGTTCTTACTTTTGTGGTTAGGTCTGGCTTGTCATGGTCGATCTACACGTCAACAAGAGGTTCTTCAGTCAAGTCCATAGGCTATTCCTCCCCACTTTTGTTGGGTGGAGGCTCCTGTAATTGCTATCTTGGGTTTACTGAACGGATGAGAGCTTTTCCCTTTCCAGCAAACTTCAATGTTACAGAATAGCATTCTTTGGCTGCAACTTAGTCCCCATGAATATCAATCACCCTGGTTCTATCAGGCCCAGGCATCTCATCACTTAGTGCAGAGTTAAGGGAACACCTTAGACTCTGTGAATCCACCCTCTTCCCATCAGAAGATTGTAAGACGGATGGATCTCAACAACAACAAATCTATTTGTCAAAACTCTTTTTGCAGCTTGCACTGTTACTTCCACCATACCAATGGGCTCTACTCATTTTCCATCGAACCCCAACAATGGATTTCCGGTGGGCTTGAGCTTTTCTGGCTTGATCTCGAGCCGATCGAACATTATTCTGAGCATGACATTCACACTGCTCCCAGGATCAATCTGAACTTTCCGCACCAGGCACTTCGCCACTGTCAAACTGACGACTAATGGATCCTCCTGAGAAGTTTGAACGCGTAACAGGTTTGTTCTGTCAAACTTTATTTGTGTTGATGCGTTCTGCTGGTGCAAAGCGTTTACACTGCCTATCCTCCTCTTCATCTGCACTTGGTGGAGGTGCATTCAGAGTAGTTCGTCTGACTCCTTGCTCAGCTCAGGTCAATCGTGAATTGCATTTATTATCCGAACTGGTTGTGTGTTGTGGGAGCTCGGCTTTTGATTCCTCTTCACTTGCTCTATAGGTTGATTCTGTTATACCGCCGACCCTTGCATATGACTTGTAAACTATCTTCTTGCTATTAGCATTTCCACCTACCTCTTTAAGTTCCTGCATTCATTAGTCTGATGACCAAAATCGCTATGAAAAGCACAGTGCTTAGACTGATTCCTCTGCTTGAGGGGTTACCTAATTGGCAGGGGTAAACAGAACTTATCTTTGTTTTTCTGATACAGTCTCGCCAAAGTGACTTTCAGCGGAGTAACCAGCTCTTCCTCTCTGGACATTTTTTCTGCCTTCTAGGAGGTCTGGCACTGTGGCTGAGCTTGTTTTTGCCTGATCTTTGCTTTGGATTTCTCTTCTGTCGATATTATGGATATTTTCTGAACGTTGGCTGCTTCTTCTTCTTCTAGATGCACAAAACCATCGGCTCTTTCATTTAACTCATCCATAGTCTTTGGCATGTTCACTACCAGGCTTGTGTAGAACGGGGTACCACGAGCTAGCTTGAATGTTTGAACTACTGTGGAAGGATGAGACTCAATCACCATGCTCTTAGTAAGGTTGAACCTGGTAAGAAAAGCTTAGAGACGCTCGTCTTCATGTTGCTTAATTGTGAATAGACTTGAAATATCTTTTACCGAGTGCTTATTCCCATAGTACTGGCTTATGAACCAATCGCATAAGCTTCAAAAACTATCAACTGAGTCTCTCGGCAGGTTCTTGAACCAGTTGAGCGCTGGTCCAGCCAAGTTTATAGGAAAGTGATAAGCGCCGAATATTGCATATTCAAGCACCCTTATTTGGATTAGTTAAGTCCATTAATTGATCATATTGTATATATTAGCTTCATTTGTGTGTTTTTGTTTAGTTTTTGGTTGGTTCCCCAAAGATAGTTAAAAGAGTGGTTTTGACAAACTCTTGAAGAATCAAAGTATGCTATTGCTGGGGACTGTCATTTTGGTCAAGCGACTTAATTCATCAAGTGTGTGAGTTTTGCGGTATAGCGCTCAGGATGAAGACCGCGTCAACAGACCGATCCAAAGTGGCTCAAGAGAGGAGTGAAGGCATTGAAGCCAAGCACCGCAGACCCCCGCCAAACACTCCAGTAGCATTCCCTCATCCGCAGGGCCCTACCGTGTCTCACGGGCCCTCACTATCAAGCATCGTGAGCGCCCACCGCAGATCCGCGGGCGCCCGTCAACACCCCGTGGGTGCCCGCCGATCTGCAGACAAATGGGTATGGTTGCATTATTTTTTCCAATGTTGTCCCCTTGACCCTTTTTGTGTGGTCCTGATGGCTTCTAGGGTTGGATAGGGCTCAAAAATGGAGGAAAAAGAGGGATTGTGTGGCTAGTTAAGAGGCTAGAGGCTTTGGGAACACATATCTGACATTTTGCTAAGTTTTAGAGAAGGAAGTATTGGAAGGTGAGGGTTTAGTGTGTTCTTGACCTTTAGGTGCGAAAATGGAAGGGCTCTTCACCATTTCTTCATCCTCTCTTGCATCCATGAGTAACTAACTCCCTATTTAGGGAGGTGACGAAGCCCTATTTTGTAAGCTTGGCTTCGTTTTGGTTTAATTTTTGGGTAATAATGCATATAAGTGACCTTTCCATGAGCTAAAGCATTTTACATGTTGTAATGAAATTCAATGTCTTTAAATGATCATTTTAAGTTCAAAATCTTGTCTTAGATTGTTTCCTCTTATGATTATATAGCCTACATGTTCATAGTGACAATGGAGATGAGTTTGTGGAAGTGTTTTTATTGGCATATTTTATAAGAACTTGTTAGTCCATTGCTTAGGGCCTCCCTTTAATGGATTAATCTTAAATCTTGATTTCATGTGCTTTTATCATTTAATGGAGGGCTTGATAGTCTCTAGCTTAGTGAGCATGTTTAAGGTTACACCTTAGTGTAGGTAGTCAAAGCATGTGAAACTTTGATAGGTTATTCTTGCCTATTGATTTCATGAATTTCTTGAAGGTAGTGTAGCAATTTTGTGTTGTTGCATTACATGGTCACATATATATATTGTTTTCCCAAGTAAATTATGTCCTAGCATGCTTATAAATAGGTAGTGGATTCACTTCCCCAGTCCTCTCTACTCATTTTCTTTTCCTAAACTCCTTGCAATTATTTTTTATGTATTTCTTGATTCCTAATTTAGGTGACAATCTAAACATAACTCTATACCCCTTGTCATCAAACTAAAAGTGGATTCAAAGGCCTTGGTTGCCATAAACTAGCAATCCTTGTGG